>JARQOD010001526.1:0-96094 GCA_033576555.1 Oophaga sylvatica | reverse complement strand
GCACCCCTACAGTGTAGGTCATACTAAGATGCTAAGTTTGGGCTCCTTCCAGGTCCTGATGAGCCCATCATTACCCGGCCCTACAAATTTTAAAGTATGGGCCCTTCCAGGCCCGGGACTGACCCCCATACTTTACCCGGTCACTACTAAGGAATGTAGGGGCTTTTCCCGGCCTGACTGAGCCCTACAGTGTGCCGGCCACTATAAGATGCTAATGTAGGGGCCCTTTCCCGGCCCGGGGTGCACCCCAACGGGTTAGCGGCTATACTAAAGATGCTAATTTTGGGCCCCCTTCCGGGCCTGCTGCAGCCCATACGTGTAGGGCTCAAACGAAGGTAACGTTGGCCCCTTCCGGTCCTGGGCACCCCAACTTACCGGCTCCTCTAAAGAAAGTAGGGGCCCCCCCTTCCAGGTCCTGAGCACCCCTACAGTTAGGGTCATATAAGATGCTAAGTATGGGCCCCTTTCCCGGGGTCCTGACTGAGCCCATACGTTTACCGGGCCCCCTATAAAGATGTAATGTATGGGCCCCTTTCCCGGGGTCCGGCTCAAAAATCATATGCGGCTCATACTGAAGATGCTAATTTTTGGGGGCTCCTTCCAGGTCCTGACTGCCCCCATACAGGTACCGGCTACTACGAAGATTTAATGTATGGGCCCCTTTCCCGGGGTCCTGACGCAGCCTACAGTTAGCGGCTCATTCAAAAGAGCTAAATGTATGGGTCCTTTTTCCAGGTTGATGCAGAAATACGTGTAGTGGTCATTTCTAAGATGCTAACGTGGGGGCTCCTTCCAGTTGATGTGCAGCCCATACAGTTAGCCGTCACAATGAAGATGCTAAATGTTGGGCTCCTTCCGGCCCCTGACTGCAAGCCCATACAGTGAGGGCTCATACTGAAGATGCTAACTGTATGGGTCCTTCCGGGTCCTGCGCACCCCATACAGTGCCCCGGTCACTATGAAGTGAAAATTTGTATGGCTCCTTCAGGTCCTCTGCCCCCCCCATACAGTGTAGGGCTCATACTGAAGATGCTAGACGTTGGGCCCTTCAGGCCGACTGACCCCATACAGTGTAGCGGCCACTAAAAGATTGTGACTGTAGGGGCCCCCTTCCAGGTCCGATGCGCCCAACAGTGTAGCGGTCACTACAAAAGATGTAGACTGTATGGGCCCTTTTCCAGGCTGACTGCGCCTTCGTGTCCCCGGCTCCTACGAGATGCTGACTTAGGGCTCCTTCCAGGTCCGACTGCACCCATACAGTTCCCCGGTCACTACTGAAGATGCTAGACTTTTTTGGGCCCTTTCCCCGGCCCTGACTGCAGCCCATACGTGTAGCCCCCACACAAAAGGGCTAGATTTGGGGGGCTCCTTGGGGTCCTGACTGCAGCCATACAGTGTAGCTGGCTCACTACGAAGTGCTAGACGTATGTGTCCTTCCGGTCCTGACTGCAGCCCATACAGTCTAGCCGGTCACTACTGAAGATGCTAGAATGGGGGGGTTTTCCTTCCCCGGGTCCTGCTGCAGCCCATACAGTGTGGGCTCACTATGAAGATTAGACTGTATGGGCTCCTTCCAGGTCCTGCTCCCCCCTCAGTGTAGCCGGCTCACTATGAAGAGCTAGAGGGGCCCCCTTCCAGGTTTTTGCCCCCCTACAGTGGGGGGCTGACTCGAAGATGCTGACTGTTGGGCCCCTTTTCCGTCCTGACTGCGCCCATACAGTGTAGCGGGCTAATTTTTAAATTTTTAAATGTATGTGCCCTTTTCCAGGTCCTGACTCCCCCGGTCATAAAAAGATCTACACTGTATGTCCCCCTTTCCGGCCTGAGCCCCCCTACAGTTACCGGGGGCTCAAAAATGAAGTTGCTAGACTGTAGGGCCCTTTCCCCAGGTTCTGACTGCACCCCTATGTGTAGCCCTGGTAAAATTTCCCCGGGGAGGAGAGTGGAGAGGTAACATTAAGGTCTTTCATGAATATGACACTTCTACACACCCAGCAGGGTGTGGAAGGGATGATTTCTATCAGTCTTTTTTCCCGTCCTTGGACGAGTAGAGTGTCAGTTTGAGCCCGTCATCATTCAGAAGTGGAGGTGTACGGTTGGGGTTTAAATTTACCTTGTCTAGTCGGGGGGTCCCCCCCCCGGAAAAAGACTGACAGTATTAAGATTTTAGAAAAACGAAGGGCAAGTGGAAGGAAGTTAGGGGGAAAAATGCGTTGGCTTGGAAGGTCCTGCAATTGCTACGGTCACGGGGCCCAAAAAATCATATTGTTCAAAAACATTTGAAGAAAAACCGAGATTTACCGGACCCTGGGGCGCGGCAAACACCCCCTTATAGTCTAGTAACTGGGGTCAGGGGAAGTGAAGATTTTAGTCTCTGCGGACAAAAAAAGGTTCGCCCCCCATAGAAAGGTTAAACCTAAACTGCTGGGAAGCACAGCTTTGGTAAGTTTGAATATAGAGGGGACTCGTTGGTGGTCGTACTACTTCATTGGACAGTAAAGGGGGCCCCCTAACTTTTTTTGTGTTGCCCCAAAAGCTCATCCCCCATAAACCCCCATCAGCCTCCCGGGCCCCGCCTTACCTCTTAAATTTAAGGTAAAAAAAGAGTGACCGTGTGAGACTGAGTTATTATTGCATGCCTGCACAATCCCTCCCTAACTACCCCCTGGGGAAGAGTCCCAATGTAGGGGCCCGACATCTAGCCCCCTCACCACCCCCTCAGGTTTCAGCAGCGCTGGTACTAATTCCCAAAGATACGGTGGCGTCACAATTTTAAAAAAAAACCCCTTCCCCGTAAAATATCCCCAACTTAGCCAGACCGCCAGGGCCACAGACGAGCCCCCTCCTGGAAAACCCCCCATAGACTTCCATGGGCTCGGCTTGAGTACCCCTTGCCTGGAACCCCCCAATTGTGGTGGCGGGTCACACAAAAATTGGGTCACAACGGATACGAAACTTGCGTTTGGGGGCCCTGTTCCTGTGGATTTTTTTTGTAAAAAGGACTTTTGCATTTTGGGGCGCCAAAATGCCTTTTTTGCGCCATATTGGGCCCCCCTAGGCGGAGAAGAAGGGGGGCCCCAAAAAAGAGGGGGCAAAGTCTTGGACACGCCCCCAACTTGACCCCAAATCATCGCAAGTAAAAATGCGAATAAAATAGCAATCTGCATCGCAAACCGACGCGAACGCTAGCAATCTGATCGCAAACCACATCGCAAACTGCTGCAATCTCTCACAATCCGCATAGAAAAAAATGCATCACAATCTGCTTGGCAATCCCATCGCAAATTGCATCGCAAAATAAGGGAGGTCCTGCAAAAAGGGAAAATTTAAAAGCTTGACTCGGGCCCCGGGGACAAAGGTCCTGTTCCCACTGCGGTCCCCGTAAAAAGCAGGTCTGAAAACGTAGGCTCCGTTTAACCCCAAGGGGGCTAAGATGTACAACAACCCGGCTACAGTGCGGCCCGGCCCCGGGGGGCCCCAATCCAACCGTCTGGTATTTTGCGCCAGTGGGGGGGCGGCCCTCCCCCGGGGCCGGTATCCCGATCATCCCAAAAACGCCCCCTTTTTTGGGGGGGGCGAAATGGCTTCCCCAATACGGGTGACCAGGAAATTTTAGCAGGCTTTCAAGCGGAAGTTAGCAGCATCCTGAAATGTACTCCATCCCTGAGAGAAAAAAAGCTGCTGTGCTAATGGGCAGAAAATGGCGCTGGGGGGGAAGGGGACCTGGGATATGTATAGGAGTCGGTACCTGGTTTTTCCTTAAGTACATGCCATATTTAAAGACCGCACAGAAGGACCCCCGGATGGCCTTCTATCACTGTTCACAACCCCCAGGTGACGCATGGGGGATATGCTTGCGACTACAGGGAGCCCAAAAGCCTCAAGCAAATTAACAATTTAAATGCATTGCGAAAAAAATTTTTGAAGAACAATTTTATACAGGGATTGAGACCCAAAAAGGGGAACGAGAACTAAAATTGGTGGCCTTTTTAATCCCCGGGGGTGTCCCTTTGACCCCCTAAAGGCATGGAAAAATAGGGTGGGCCCCGGGCAAATGAGGGGCCCCCAACATTATCAGGGTGAAGCACTCTGGAACCGGCTTTAACCCCCCTGTTCCCCCTAGTGGCAGAACCAAAAAACGCAGGTACACTCCTAGTGAATTGATTTGTCGCGCTCAGAGGGGCCAGCTGAAAAAAATCTGGCCGCTTGATGAGTCCCCCCCAGTGGGAAAGGGAGGAAAGGGGAAAATTTGTTAGCTGATGCCCGGGGGACGTTCCGGGGAGCACGGAGAAGAAAAAGACGCACCCCCCCCGGGGGAGGACAACGCCCCCCCAGGAAACCTCTGTCAACCCCTTCTCGTCGGGGAATTTTTTATCGCTGAACCGGAAAGGTCATCTGCTCCCCCAGGTCCTTTAAAGGGGGAAACCCTGGGCCCCGGGGCCAAAACCCGGAAATACCCGTCAGGCCCCCCAGATGGAACCGCGGTATGTGGGGGGCGACCCTCCCCCTTTATTATTTAGATGGTTTGCTGTTCGCATTTTTAAAAGGGTCCCCCGGTGACCCAAAAACCGATCTTATATACCCAAATACTGGTCAATGGACAGTCTTAAACCTCCGACCCCTTTACTTTACTGTGTATTTTAATGGTCTTCCCCTAGAGTACTCGGAAAAAATGTGTAGATGTAAAGGTGGGAGAGGGGTGAAAGACCCCAAGGGGTTTGGTGTAAAGACTGTAAAAAAGGGGGAACATTTAAATATCAAATTTTTGGGGACTAACTTACGGTAATTGTTTGGGAGAAGTTGTGTTCTTTTTCCAACAGCTTTTTCTGGTTGCCCCCCAAGGCAGAGAGGAGTAACCAAGAGAATCCGGGGGGCCCGGTGTGTCAGCAGCAGCGAAGCTTACCCCACGGGAAATTGGAAAGTACGGGTTTTTGACTCAGTCCTATTGTGATACCCCCAAATTAGTGAAAAAATCATTTGGGGGAGGGCAGCCATAGGTCTGAGAGGACAGAAAATTCCCCAAAGGGGGGTGAACCCCACCATTTTGAACATAGACCACTTTGTGCTAGAGGGGGGTAGAAGTGGGGGAAAGGAAATACCGGTTTCGGCCCTTTCAATTGGGGAGTGATAGGTAAATTTACCCCGTTATGCAAAACCTTGCTAACTTCTGCTGTTGTAATAATTCTATTCCCCCGGCGGTCTTAATCCTGTCAAATGAGGAGGACAATGCCCGCAAATCGGGGGGGAAAAGGTGTCAGCAACTCCATTTGGGAGGGGCACCACTCCCGTCACAGAAGCGGGGGGGATTACGGGGGGTGCAAGAGTACGCCCAAGGGGGTTTTGCAAAAAACCCCTTTTTTTTGGGACAATTAAGGGAGTAAAAACATCTATCCCTCAGGCAATCATCCTCCATCAAAAGCGGTATAGGCCACCCCTCCAGCTCTTATCAGAAAGCTAAAAATTTTAATGATATGAAAAAGGGGCTGGGGTGAAGGGATTTTGAGCCCCGGGCACCCCCCTCTAGTTCGGGTTTTAAAAAAAAGATGGTAGTATGAGAATTTTTTGTGGATTACAGGCGGGGGTCCGAAAAAACACACAAGGTGCATCCCGTTCCACGTATAAGGTTCATTAGCTGCTCTGAAAACGGCTAACTATTTTAACCCCTTGATCTACTAGGGGTTACGGCAAGTGGGGGGCGAGGAGGACTGAGAAAAACGGTTTCACCCCCCAAATGGGCTCGGAGTTGACAAATGCCGTTTGGGCTAGTAGTGCCCCGGAACATTTGAGAGTGATGGAAATGTCTGGGCATCTCAATTTTGAACCTTTGTGCTATACCTAGACGACGTTTCGTGTATTCCAAGACAATGAGGACCATCCTGAAGCACCTGGCAGTGTATTCGATTTCCCTGTCCAGGTCGGGATGAAATTAAAACCCTCAAATGCCATCTATCAAACAGAAGGTACAATACTTGGGGCACATCGTCGTTCGGAAGGAGTAGCGCCGGACCCAGAGAAAGTCACTGCCATCCAGATGGCCGGACCGAAAACCTTAAGGAAGTGCGACGTTCCTGGGGACAAAACGGGTTATACAGGAGATTGTGAAAGATTACCGAAGAAGGCAGCCCTTTAAGGACCCCCTTTGTAGGACAATCCCTGAAGAGCAAAACCCTCCCTTTAATTGGGGTAAAGAACGGCTGAAGCATTCCAAAAGATAAAAGGGAGTTCTTACAGGTGATGAGATCTTAACCTTTCCTGATTACGCCAACCGTTCCTGTTGTCACCGACGCCAGTAAGAAGGGTTGGGAGCATTCTCAGTCAGAACAGAATGGCCAAGAAAAGTAATCGCTTATGCTAGCAAAAAAACTCAGGCCAACGGAGAGGAATCCGGAAAATTTAGCAGCTTCAAGCTGGAGTTTCTGGCGCTGGTCTGGGCCATTACTGAAAGATTTAAGCACTATCGGGCCTCCAATAATTCACGGCGTCACAGACAAAAACCCCGTTTAACGACCTGGAAAAACCGCCAAGCTGGGTGCCATGGAGCAGCGAGGTGGCCGGTTGTCCAATTACCAGTTTACTATCAAGTACCGGGAGGTCGAAAGAATGCTAATGCTGATGCGTTGTCCCGAATGCCGCATGACTCTGAACGGAAGAAGAATCGGACGACCGGAAGTAAAATTGAGTCCGCGTTCATCGAAATGGGGTAGTCCAGAGATGAGTCCACAGAAAGCAGTATGGTGCAACATTAATCCTTTACCCCATCACAGCTGGAAAGAGACTCAGGACAGTGATCCGTGGTTTAGCCGCATCGGAGTTGTTAAAACAGGAAGGTTCCTCCTTGAAAAGGTGCACCTTTCAGCCAAGTCCTGTGGGAAAGAGAAACAGGTTGTCCTACACCTTGAGAAGTTGTGCAGAAAATAAAGGTCAACCCCAGAAACCATGAAATGGTTGGCAAATGTGGTCCCCAAGGCAGACGTCCCAATGTGTTGGAAGCGTACCACGATCAAGCGGACACTTTGGCTGGAGAAAGCTGGGACCCTGTTGAGATGCCGGGTTTTACTGGGTGGGATGGCAGCTCCTCGAGAGGGGGTGGCGGAATGGGGACCCTGTGGTTCAGAAGAAAAGGACTCGGTAGTCAAAGGCCCCCCTGCAACCTATTTCCCGGGCGACTCGTCCCCTGGGATTTGGGCCCTGGACCACGTCAAATTGTGCAAGTAGATCTGGATACTCATACGCCTGACCTGGTGGACCATTCTCCAGTTTCTGGTGGTTGTCCAGTGAAAGACCGACCGCGTGCGGGCCCCGAAGACCTTTCAAGCAAGTTTTTTGCAGACCGCATGGGTATCCGGAGCAAGTCTTAACGATAGGGCCTGCTTTTGAAGCCGATTTATTCAAGGAATTCTGCATATGTACGGGTGCAAGAAAATTAGAACGACACCATACCACCTCAAACCAAAGGTCTTTGTGAAAAAATGAAACCATATTGCCTTGCTTGTTGAGATCCATACCGTTGGAAGACAGGATCGATGGCCGGATTTATCCTGATTTGGTTTGATTTGTCAACCATTTCCTGTAAGCTCAAAAAAAACTGCACTCCGCCTATCTTATGAGAAACAAGGCCCGGAAAACTACCAATGGTCTAGAATTGGGTGGGAGAACCGGAGGCAGACGATGCTGTTGAAAAGGACGTCAATCGGGGAAGAGCAATCAGAAGAGTACAAATCTGTGTGAGAAAGTCTTAATAAAGGCAGGGAGAAACAGGAAGTGTTTACAACCGAATGCCCTGCCAAGCCTTTGATCCTGGGAGGTAGTATTAAAAAAAAAGAAAAAGGGAAGATGCACAAATTGGATAATCGGGGGGAGCAAGAACCCTCGTCATACAATTCTAAATATGACAACAGGAAAGTTTTTTGTCGTCAGTAAAAACGGGGGAAGAACAAAACCACTGGTCAGGATCATTTAAGTTGGTCCAGAACACTTAAAGCGTTGTGAAAAAACCCTGTCCTAATCAAAGAGAAAGAAAGGAAGAGGTCATACACCAGATCTGGGAGATTTTCCTGCGGATTGGCCCCGACTGGGAGATGCTGTGATAATTCCAGTGTTGCAGTTTTATCAGCCACAAGAGGAAGTTTTACCTCCAGTTGTGCCTGTGGTGCCAGTTGAGCCCGTAGGAGTTACCCATCCAGCAACACCTCAACCTGTGGAACTCAAGATGGATCATCTGAAGCAGCGCCCCATACTATGGGATCTCCTGGTGAAGCTGACTCACACCGCCCAGCCATCAGTACGCTTGCCAGATCCATAGAAAGATTAGGCAGTTCTATAGTTGCCGTTACGCAGTGCGACAGATCGCAACTTGATATACCTGAAACTACACCACGTAGATCAGAGAGAATCACAAAAGGAAATTACCCATTAGATATCAGCAGTAGTTTAACGAAATTATGTGAACATTGTAAAAAGTCTTTATATAATGTGTTTTTTTCCCTATTATGTCTTCGTTAACAATGGACTCAGAGGCTGAGGACTGAGCCAGCCCAAAAACTGTATCCTGTAAATAGTTGCACTTTGTGCCTTTTTAATGGTTTCACATGAAACCTTGACTTACCTCTGAACCAAAAACCCGTGTGGTGTGGCACTGAGTGAGGTCTGCAATCGGATGTCCTGCAGCCCACCCAGGACCCACGTTGAAGGTTTGGTGCGGGTCCTTCAAAAAGTATACCGTATTTTATTGAATGCTATTTAATACTTTTGTATTTTATATAAAATGTTAATGTTTGCAACGTTCAAGATATCCTCACCTCCCGGATGGGACAAAACCAATGTTAATTGTTTAATGTTTTCATGCATAAACAAAATGTCTCTTTTATTTTTACAGCCCGGGAGTGCTGTCGTTTACCATGGGGGAATGGTAGCCCTGGTACACAATACCAGGAGGATGAGTGGAGAGGTAACGTTAAGGTCTCTTCATGACATCATGTACACTTCTGACACCCCAGCAGGGGTGGGAAGGGAGTGATTTCTAGTCAGTCAGTTTCCTGTCCTTGGACAGAGTAGACGTGTCCAGTTTGAGCCTGTCATCAGTTCAGAACGTGGAGGTGGTACAGGTGGTCTAATTCACCTTAGTCTAGTCAGGCTGTGCCCCACTGGAAGAAAGACTGAACTAGCTATTAAGAGTTAGCAAATCGAAGGGCAAAGTGGAAGGAAGATTATTGGAAAAGTGCGTTTGGCTTGGAAGAGTCCTGCACATTGCTACCGGTCACTGGGACCGAAGAATCACTATTGTTACAAGCATAGTGAAGAGAAAACCAGAGATTTTACCGGACCCTAGGTCGCGGCAAACACCCCCTTATAGTCAGTACGTAACTGGGTCAGGGGAAGTGAAGACTTTGAGTCTCTGCAGGACAAAATAAGGATTCAGCTCCCTCATAGAAAGGCTCCTAACACTAAACTGACTGGGAAGCACAGCTTTGGATAAGCTGGAATCATAGAGGGGACTACGCTTCAGGCTGGTCGTACTCATCTTCATTGGACAGTAAAGGAGGCCCCTAACTTGCTTAGCTGTTGCTCAAAGCTCATCCTCCATCAACCCCATCAGCCTCCCTGGGACCTGCCTTACCATCTTGCAAGTAAAGGTATGGAAAGACGCTGACCGTGTGAGACTGAGTTATTATTGCATGCCTGCACAATCCCTACCTAACTACCGACCTGAGGGAAGAGTCCCCACCTGTAGGGGACCCGACATCTAGCTGCCTCACCATCCCCTCAGAGATCTACAGCAGCGCTGGTACTAATTACCAGAAGACTACAGGTGGCGTCACGAACTGTATATAAACCTATCCCCTGTAAATATATCCCCAACATACGCCAGACCGCCAGGGCCACAGACCGAGCCACAGCTACCTGTGGACAATCCCATAGACTTCCATGGGCTCGGCTCTGAGTACCCCATTGCCCTGGTAACCCACAATTGTGGTGGCGGGTCGACACACATACAGTGTAGGGGCTGACTACTGAAGATGCTAGACTGTATGGGCTCCTTCCAGGTCCTGACTGCAGCCCATACAGTGTAGCCGGCTCACTACTGAAGATGCTAGACTGTATGGGCTCCTTCCAGGTCCTGACTGCAGCCCATACAGTGTAGCTGGCTCACTACTGAAGATGCTAGAATGTATGGGCTCCTTCCAGGTCCTGACTGCAGCCCATAAGTGTAGCCGGCTCACTACTGAAGATGCTAGACTGTATGTGCTCCTTCCTGTTCCTGACTGCAGCCCATACAGTGTAGGGGGCTGACTACTGAGATGCATAGACTGTATGGGCTCCTTCCAGGTCTGACTGCAGCCCATACAGTGTAGGGGGCTGACTACTGAAGATGCTAGACTGTATGGGCTCCTTCCATGTCCTGACTGCAGCCCATACAGTCTAGCCGGCTCACTACTGAAGATGCTAGACTGTATGGGCTCCTTCAGGTCCTGACTGCAGCCCATACAGTGTAGCCGGCTCACTATGAAGATGCTAGACTGTATGGGCTCCTTCCAGGTCCTGACTGCAGCCCATACAGTGTAGCTGGCTCACTACTGAAGATGCTAGACTGTATGGGCTCCTTCCAGGTCCTGACTGCAGCCCATACAGTGTAGCCGGCTCACTACTGAAGATGCTAGACTGTATGGGCTCCTTCCAGGTCCTGACTGCAGCCCATACAGTGTAGCCGGCTCACTACTGAAGATGCTAGACTGTATGGGCTCCTTCCAGGTCCTGACTGCAGCCCATACAGTGTAGCTGGCTCACTACTGAAGATGCTAGACTGTATGTGCTCCTTCCAGGTCCTGACTGCAGCCCATACAGTCTAGCCGGCTCACTACTGAAGATGCTAGAATGTATGGGCTCCTTCCAGGTCCTGACTGCAGCCCATGCAGTGTAGCCGGCTCACTACTGAAGATGCTAGACTGTATGGGCTCCTTCCAGGTCCTGACTGCAGCCCATACAGTGTAGCGGCTCACTACTGAAGATGCTAGACTGGGCTCCTTCCAGGTTCTGACTGCAGCCCATACAGTGTAGGGGCTGACTACTGAAGATGCTAGACTGTATGGGCTCCTTCCAGGTCCTGACTGCAGCCCATACAGTGTAGCTGGCTCACTACTGAAGATGCTAGAATGTATGTGCTCCTTCCAGGTCCTGACTGCAGCCATACAGTGTAGCCGGCTCACTACTGAAGATGCTACACTGTATGTGCTCCTTCCAGGTCCTGACTGCAGCCCATACAGTATAGCCGGCTCACTACTGAATATGCTAGACTGTATGGGCTCCTTCCAGGTTCTGACTGCAGCCCATACAGTGTAGGGGCTGACTACTGAAGATGCTAGACTGTATGGGCTCTTCCAGGTCCTGACTGCAGCCCATACAGTGTAGCCGGCTCACTACTGAAGATGCTAGACTGTATGGCTCCTTCCAGGTCCTGACTGCAGCCCATACAGTGTAGCTGGCTCACTACTGAAGATGCTAGAATGTATGGGCTCCTTCCAGGTCCTGACTGCAGCCCATACAGTGTAGCCGGCTCACTACTGAAGATGCTAAGACTGTATGTGCTCCTTCCTGTTCCTGACTGCAGCCCATACAGTGTAGGGGGCTGACTACTGAAGATGCTAGACTGTATGGCTCCTTCCAGGTCCTGACTGCAGCCCATACAGTGTAGCTGGCTCACTACTGAAGATGCTAGACTGTATGTACTCCTTCCAGGTCCTGACTGCAGCCCATACAGTCTAGCCGGCTCACTACTGAAGATGCTAGAATGTATGGGCTCCTTCCAGGTCCTGACTGCAGCCCATACAGTGTAGCCGGCTCACTACTGAAGATGCTAGACTGTATGGGCTCCTTCCAGGTCCTGACTGCAGCCCATACAGTGTAGCCGGCTCACTACTGAAGATGCTAGACTGTATGGGCTCCTTCCAGGTCCTGACTGCAGCCCATACAGTGTAGCTGGCTCACTACTGAAGATGCTAGAATGTATGGGCTCCTTCCAGGTCCTGACTGCAGCCCATACAGTGTAGCCGGCTCACTACTGAAGATGCTAGACTGTATGTGCTCCTTCCTGTTCCTGACTGCAGCCCATACAGTGTAGGGGGCTGACTACTGAAGATGCTAGACTGTATGGGCTCCTTCCAGGTCCTGACTGCAGCCCATACAGTGTAGCCGGCTCACTACTGAAGATGCTAGACTGTATGGGCTCCTTCCAGGTCCTGACTGCAGCCCATACAGTGTAGCCGGCTCACTACTGAAGATGCTAGACTGTATGGGCTCCTTCCAGGTCCTGACTGCAGCCCATACAGTGTAGGGGGCTGACTACTGAAGATGCTAGACTGTATGGGTTCCTTCCAGGTCCTGACTGAAGCCCATACAGTGTAGGGGGCTGACTACTGAAGATGCTAGACTGTATGGGCTCCTTCCAGGTCCTGACTGCAGCCCATACAGTGTAGCTGGCTCACTACTGAAGATGCTAGACTGTATGTGCTCCTTCCAGGTCCTGACTGCAGCCCATACAGTGTAGCCGGCTCACTACTGAAGATGCTAGACTGTATGTGCTCCTTCCAGGTCCTGACTGCAGCCCATACAGTGTAGCCGGCTCACTACTGAAGATGCTAGTGTGTCGACCCGCCACCACAATTGTGGATTACCAGGGCAATGGGGTACTCAGAGCCGAGCCCATGGAAGTCTATGGGGATTTGTCACAGGTAGCTGTGGCTCGGTCTGTGGCCCGGGCGGTCTGGCGTATGTTGGGGGGGATATATTTACAGGGGATATATTTATATACAGTTCGTGACGCCACCTGTAGTCTTCTGGTAATTTGTACCAGCGCTGCTGTAGATCTCTGAGGGGATGGTGAGGCAGCTAGATGTCAGGTCCCCTACAGGTGGGACTGGTCCCTCAAAGTCTATGAAGTTAGTGAAGTCGGGTGCAGATAAATAACACAGTCTCACACGGTCAGCGTCTTTCCATACCTTTACTTGTAAGATGTTCAGGCAGGTCCCAGGGAGGCTGATCCAAGGAGAGTGTATTTTGAGACAGCAGCTGGACAAGTTAGGGGCCTCCTTTACTTTCAATACAATGAGTACAACCAGCCTGAAGCGTAGTTCCCTCAATAACTCCAGCTAATCCATAGCTGTACTGCCCAGTCAGTTTTGTGGTAGGAGCCTTCCTGCGAGAGAGCTGAATTCTTGTCTTGTCGTGCACGGACTCAAAGTCTTCACTCCCCCTGACCCCAGTTACGTACTGACTATATGGGGCTGTTTGCCGCGACCTAAGGTCCGGTAAATCCCTGGTTTTCTTACCACTATGCTTGAAGCTAATAGTGATCCTTCGGTCCCCAGTGACCGGTTGCAATGTGCAGGACTTCTTCAATCCAAAAGCACTTTTCCAATAATCTTTCCACTGTGCCTTTCGCCTTGTCCTCGCTGGTAGCATAAGCACTCACACTTGCATAAAGTCGGGTAGTCACTTCCTTCATTCACTTCCTACGAAGTTAGTTACAGATTCTCAGTTATCAATAGGCAGGAGCACGTCTCTGAACCTTTCACTGTCCTTTAGACAGGTGACTGAAGTCTTTCTGCACTAAGCTTCTTCTTTCTTTCAATGTATTCAGGTGAGGTACAGCTCTGACTAGGCTGAGGTGAATTAGACCACCTGTACTAGCCTCCACTTTCTGAACTGAAGATGAGCTGGCTCGATGGCTTCCTCCCTCCAGCTAGACTCCAGACGTCCTCTCTGTCCGAAGACAGGAAACAGAACTCACTCTTCTAAAATCACTCAACCAATATACACCCTGACCACTCCCTAACGAGTAACTACACTACCCTAAGGGTGTGTCTAGTGTATGTTGAGTGAATGGATATTGAGCATTAAACTGCTGTCTCGCCACACACTCTCCAGGGTACTGCGTGTGCCTAACACCAGGGCTACACACTAGACTGTATGGGCTCCTTCCAGGTCCTGACTGCAGCCCATACAGTGTAGCCGGCTCACTACTGAAGATGCTAGACTGTATGGGCTCCTTCCAGGTCCTGACTGCAGCCCATACAGTGTAGCCGGCTCACTACTGAAGATGCTAGACTGTATGTGCTCCTTCCAGGTCCTGACTGCAGCCCATACAGTCTAGCCGGCTCACTACTGAAGATGCTGGAATGTATGGGCTCCTTCCAGGTCCTGACTGCAGCCCATACAGTGTAGCCGACTCACTACTGAAGATGCTAGACTGTATGTGCTCCTTCCAGGTCCTGACTGCAGTCCATACAGTGTAGCCAGCTCACTACTGAATATGCTACACTGTATGGCTCCTTCCAGGTCCTGACTGCAGCCATACAGTGTAGCCGGCTCACTACTGAATATGCTACACTGTATGGGCTCCTTCCAGGTCCTGACTGCAGCCCATACAGTCTAGCTGGCTCACTACTGAAGATGCTAGACTGTATGGGCTCCTTCCAGGTCCTGACTGCAGCCCATACAGTGTAGCCGGCTCACTACTGAAGATGCTAGACTGTATGGGCTCCTTCCTGGTCCTGACTGCAGCCCATACAGTGTAGCCGGCTCACTACTGAAGATGCTACACTGTATGTGCTCCTTCCAGGTCCTGACTGCAGCCCATACAGTGTAGCTGGCTCACTACTGAAGATGCTAGACTGTATGTGCTCCTTCCAGGTCCTGACTGCAGCCCATACAGTGTAGCGGCTCACTACTGAATATGCTACACTGTATGGGCTCCTTCCAGGTCCTGACTGCAGCCCATACAGTCTAGCTGGCTCACTACTGAAGATGCTAGACTGTATGGGCTCCTTCCAGGTCCTGACTGCAGCCCATACAGTGTAGCCGGCTCACTACTGAAGATGCTAGACTGTATGGGCTCCTTCCAGGTCCTGGCTGCAGCCCATACAGTATAGCCGGCTCACTACTGAAGATGCTACACTGTATGGGCTCCTTCCAGGTCCTGACTGCAGCCCATACAGTGTAGCTGGCTCACTACTGAAGATGCTAGACTGTATGGGCTCCTTCCAGTTGCCTGACTGCAGCCCATACAGTCTAGCCGACTCACTAATGAAGATGCTAGACTGTATGTGCTCCTTCCAGGTCTCGACTGCAGCCCATACAGTGTAGCTGGCTCACTACTGAAGATGCTAGACTGTATGGGCTCCTTCCAGGTCCTGACTGCAGCCCATACAGTGTAGCCGGCTCACTACTGAAGATGCTACACTGTATGTGCTCCTTCCAGGTCCTGACTGCAGCCCATACAGTGTAGCTGGCTCACTACTGAAGATGCTAGACTGTATGGGCTCCTTCCAGGTCCTGACTGCAGCCCATACAGTGTAGCCGGCTCACTACTGAAGATGCTAGACTGTATGGGCTCCTTCCAGGTCCTGACTGCAGCCCATACAGTGTAGCTGGCTCACTACTGAAGATGCTAGACTGTATGTGCTCCTTCCAGGTCCTGACTGCAGCCCATACAGTCTAGCCGGCTCACTACTGAAGATGCTAGAATGTATGGGCTCCTTCCAGGTCCTGACTGCAGCCCATACAGTGTAGCCGGCTCACTACTGAAGATGCTAGACTCTATGGGCTCCTTCCAGGTCCTGACTGCAGCCCATACAGTGTAGCCGGCTCACTACTGAAGATGCTAGACTGGGCTCCTTCCAGGTCTGACTGCAGCCCATACAGTGTAGGGGGCTGACTACTGAAGATGCTAGACTGTATGGGCTCCTTCCAGGTCCTGACTGCAGCCCATACAGTGTAGCCGGCTCACTACTGAAGATGCTAGACTGTATGGGCTCCTTCCAGGTCCTGACTGCAGTCCATACAGTGTAGCCGGCTCACTACTGAAGATGCTAGACTGTATGGGCTCCTTCCAGGTCCTGACTGCAGCCCATACAGTGTAGCCGGCTCACTACTGAAGATGCTAGAATGTATGGGCTCCTTCCAGGTCCTGACTGCCCCCCATACAGTGTAGCTGGCTCACTACTGAAGATGCTAGACTGTATGGGCTCCTTCCAGGTCCTGACTGCAGCCCATACAGTGTAGCTGGCTCACTACTGAAGATGCTAGACTGTATGGGCTCCTTCCAGGTCCTGACTGCAGCCCATACAGTGTAGCCGGCTCACTACTGAAGATGCTAGACTGCATGTGCTCCTTCCAGGTGCCTGACTGCAGCCCATACAGTGTAGCCGGCTCACTACTGAAGATGCTAGACTGCATGTGCTCCTTCCAGGTGCCTGACTGCAGCCCATACAGTGTAGCCGGCTCACTACTGAAGATGCTAGACTGTATGGGCTCCTTCCAGGTCCTGACTGCAGCCCATACAGTGTAGGGGGCTGACTACTGAAGATGCTAGACTGTATGGGTTCCTTCCAGGTCCTGACTGCAGCCCATACAGTGTAGCCGGTGTAACGGGTCTGGTGGGTGGAACTACTGACGAGACAGGTCAGGTTGGTGGAACCACAAAGCTTTATTATACAAGAGAGTTTACTTGTAAGAGAGCGGGTGGCACCTGGGAAAAGGGCAGGGAATCACGGCAGGGGATATAGGTAGTTTCTGGACAGGCAGGTTTGTCACAGCAAGTGACCAAGGAAGTCTCTGGGCAGGCAGGTTGTAACGGTAAGTAACCGAGGCAGTCTCTGGACAGGCAGGTTGTCACGGCAAGTGACCAAGGCAGTCTCTGGGACAGGCAGGTTGACACGGCAAGTGACCAGGGCAGTCTCTGGGACAGGCAGGTTGTCACGGCAAGTGACCAGGCAGTCTCTGGGACAGGCAGGTTGTCACGGCAAGTGACCAAGGCAGTCTCTGGGACAGGCAGGTTGTCACGGCAAGTGACCAAGGCAGTCTCTGGGACAGGCAGGTTGTCACGGCAAGTGACCAGGGCAGTCTCTGGGACAGGCAGGTTGTCACGGCAAGTGACCAGGCAGTCTCTGGGACAGGCAGGTTGTCACGGCAAGTGACCAGGCAGTCTCTGGGCAGGCAGGTTGTCACGGCAAGTGACCAGGCAGACTCTGGGCAGGCAGGTTGTCATGGCAAGTGACCAGGCAGTCTCTAGACAGGCAGGTTGTCACAGCAAGTGACCAGACAGTCTCTAGACAGGCAGGTATATACGACCTGATATGGTGGAGCCTCCAGGTAGGCTGCAGTCGGATGGCAGATGATCGCTCCCAGGTGAGCAGGCAAGAGCCGGGGATCTCTGCAGATGATGTCCGAACTTCCGGATGGAGCTGTAGTCGGATGGCAGATGATCGCTCCCAGGTGAGCAGGCAAGAGCCGGGGATCTCTGCAGATGATGTCCGAACTTCCGGATGGAGCTGCAGTCGGATGGCAGATGATCGCTCCTAGGTGAGCAGGCAAGAGCCGGGGATCTCTGCAGATGACGTCCGAACCTCTGGATGGAACTGCAGACGGGTGGCAGACAGGCAAGCCGACAGGTAACAGGCAGGTAACTGGAATCAGGAGCTGATGGCTGAAACAGAGTTAGACTGCACAGGAACAACATTGCTCGGGCACCTACATTAAGGAGGAAGCCCTTAATATAGGGTGGAGTCCTCCAGCATTGGCTGGAGACTGATTTGGAAAATGGCGCGGGCTCCTTTAAGAGCGGGGGAGGGTGCGGGCGCGCGCCCTAAGGCCAGTAGCAGGGAAGGAGCGCGCGGGACCAGCAGGGCGGAAGGAGGGCGCCGAGGATGCCAGAGGCGCAGAGGAGGCTGGGAGCACTGAGGACGCTGAGCGCAGGTGAGGAGAGCGACGTCCCTGTCTGGCAGCAGGCAGGGACGCGGGCGCCACAGTACCCCCCCCTCTAGGCCCCCCCTTCTTTAGGCCAGAAAGAAATTTAGCTAGGATAAGAGGCGCATGGATGTTCTCCCGAGGCTCCCAGGTTCTCTCCTCAGGACCAAACCCCTTCCAATCCACCAAAAAATAAGTCTTTCTTCCTACCCTTTTTGTGGCCAGAATGTTCTCTACCTCAAATTCATCATCAGCAGACACTGGAGCAGGAGGTGTACCTGTAGACTTAAAAAAAGTGTTAAGAACCACAGGTTTGAGGAGAGATACATGAAAAGAATTAGGAATTCTCAAATTGGCCGGGAGTTTCAATTTATAGGACACCGGATTGATCTGACTGATGACCTCAAAAGGACCGATGAACCGAGGACCTAACTTGTAGGACGGAATTTTGAGTCGAACATATTTGGACGAAAGCCAGACTTTGTCCCCAGGACGGAATTGAGGAGGATCAGTAATGAAGTCCCTGGCTATATGCTGCCAGGGGGCAGCGGGTACAGGAAGCGGAAGAAGACGGCCGGTAGGCAGGTGTCTCGGAACTTTGTTGCGGGCACAGGAAACACAGGCAGAAACAAAGTCTATTACGTCTTTGTGCAGGGTAGGCCACCAATAATGCCGGGTAATGAGTTGGAGGGTCTTTTTTTGACCAGCGAGGCCAGCGAGTTTAGACGAGTGACCCCAATGTAGGATTCTCTTCCGATCGGTTTCTGATACGAACGTCTTACCAGGAGGGAGACGATTTAGACTCACGGGAGCCACCTGCATCACTCTGGCGGGATCGATGATATGTTTAGGCTCATCCTCGAGATCCGACACCAGGAAAGACCGAGACAAGGCATCCGCCTTGACGTTTTTGTCAGCTGGGCGAAAATGCAAAAGAAAATCGAAGCGGGCAAAAAACAAGGACCACCGGGCTTGGCGAGGATTAAGTCTCTGTGCCTGCTGGAGGTATGCCAGATTTTTGTGGTCCGTGTAGATGATTACCGGATGAAGAGCCCCTTCGAGTAGGTAACGCCACTCCTCCAATGCCAACTTAATGTCATGGGTGCATCGCCACGAAGATCGTCTCGATTGCACATTCTGACTTCTCACAGCTGAGCTGCTGTTTCTTTGTGTTTGGTAATGAGAGAGTTAATTTTACCTAGCTCTTTGCTAAGACTAGGTCCAGCCTCGCCCGGCTGCTTTTGATTATGTTCTAATTAGTTTCCTTTATATTCCTGCCAGTCTGGGTGTTAGACGCCGGTGAAAGCATTCATGTAGTCTAGCAGACTGAAGCGGTTCTGAGAATACTTAAGCTAAGAGCTCCTTAGTTGTTTTTACTCTTATAGCTTATAGTTTATCTCTGAGACCTTAGGTGTTCCTACTGTGTGTGAGTGTTGTATGTAAGACTTTATTTACTTTATTTCTTGTCTTTCTTGTATGTCTTTCTGTTCATTAACCGTTACCTGTTCATTCCCTTTGGTGGTATTCAGGGTCCTTCTTAGGACTAGAATACAGTTGGCAGGGATTGATAGGAGACAGGGTTTACGCTGGTGGCCTGGACCTCTGTACCTTTAACAGTACCTCCAGGTTGAGGGATTAGTTAGGACCCCAGTTTAGGGTCAGCTTAGACCCCGGTCACCCTCTAGCCGGAGACAGCGTATAACGGATTCCGTTTTGACCCACTGGACATTCTGTCAGGTAAATCTATGTTATCATATATCTATGCGCATGTTATATAGTATGTTACCCTTTTGATATAGATTACTGACATCACATATATATATCTGCTATACAGCGTGACATTTTCACCGGCCCAACTAAAGATTCTCCCCAGCTGTCATGGATCCAGTAGCCCAGCTGGCCCGGCAGTTGCAGGGGTTGTCCATGGAGTTGGCAGACATTAAGTCCAAGGTTTTGTCCCCCCCGGAGCAAACCAGATCTGAACCTAAGGTTGCTCTCCCGGATAGGTTCACTGGTGGGCGGGACAAATTTTTTACTTTCCGGGAGGCATGTAAATTGTACTTTCGGCTGCGGCCTCGGTCATCTGGGAGTGAAGAGCAGAGGGTGGGAATTGTTATATCGCTCTTACAAGGGGACCCTCAATCTTGGGCGTTCTCTATTCCTCCAGGCTCCCCAGATCTCCAGTCAGTGGATCGATTTTTTACTGCCCTGGGTCTGGTATATGATGACCTGGATCGAGTCTCCCTTGCTGAAACAAGGTTACGTAAAATACGGCAAGGAAATCGTCCAGCGGAGGAATATTCTTCTGAGTTCCGTAGATGGGCAACAGATACTCAGTGGAATGACCCAGCTCTTAGGAGCCAGTTTTGTCAAGGGTTGTCTGACAAATTAAAAGATGTGTTGGCTCAGTATGATTCTCCTCCATCACTGGAGGCTGCTATGGCCCTCGCTATTCGCATTGATAGACGACTTCGGGGAAGACGCGAGGTAACTCCGCCCCCCGTGATGACTCCACCTACTACTAAAGTCCCTTTTACTGAGGTTCCCCTGGTCTGTTCTGAGGAACCCATGCAGTTGGGAGGGACATCATTTTGTAGGAGGGAATCGGCGGTGCGCCGCAAGACTAGAAGGTGTTTCTTTTGCGGGAGAGAGGGACATTTTGTTGGGGGGTGTCCATCCCGGACCTCTTTGAGCCAAGGAGTTAACCTGGGTGTGTGTATTTCGTCCCCAAATCCCTCTCAGTTTCTCGTGCCTGCGGAGGTGGTGATTGGTACTAGAACTGAGAGGATTTCTGTTTTTCTTGATAGTGGGTCCGGGGCTAATCTGGTGGACGCTCGGTTTGCCCAGGTGCATGGTATGCAACTGAGTGTATTGGCCAAACCGGTCCCTATACTCTCTATTGATTCTAGACCTCTTGGTCAAGGTAGCTTGGTACAAGCTGTTCATAACATAGATCTTCGAGTAGGGGCAATACATAAAGAGCAATTGTCTTGTTATGTGTTGGAGGGTCTACCTACTCCTATTGTGTTGGGACTTCCTTGGTTGGCTAAACATAACCCAGTGATTGATTGGCAATCCAGAAAGATAAGCCAGTGGGGTGAATTTTGCAAGAATAACTGCATGAGCACGGTCATCGGTGCGGTTGTGCCTAGGACTTTGCCTCCTTTTCTGGAGGACTTTGGGGAATGTTCTCAGAGGAGGGGTGTAAAGAGTTACCTCCTCATCGCGCATATGACTGCTCAATAAAGTTGCTTCCTGATGCCTTATCTCGTACTTTCCCAGGGACCGGGAGGATGGATGATCCGGTTCCTATTCCTCAGGAGGGAGTTGTAGTGTCAGCTGTATGCTCTGAGCTTGAGGGGGAGGTATTGGGGGCTCAGGGGGACGCCCCTGTGGGACTTCCAGGGAGACTGATAGTTCCAGATCGGTTAAGACTGAAGGTTACGGAGAACCATTACAAACGGATGGCTGATAGGGGGAGAGTTTCTGGTCGAGATCTGAAGGTGAACGATCTGGTGTGGTTGTCTACCAGGAATATAAAACTTAAAGTTCCCTCCTGGAGGTTGGGTCCCAGATTCATTGGGCCGTACAGGATCAGTTCCATAATTAATCCTGTGGCATTTCGTCTGGACCTCCCTCCTACGTTTAAAAATCATAATGTGTTTCACAAGTCATTACTTAAAAAGTATGTGGCACCAGTCATACCGTCACCTCTACCTCCTCCTTCAGTGGTAGTCAATGATAACGTGGAATTTCATGGGTCGAAAATCATTGACTCACGTCTCAGTCGCCGATCCCCTCAGTACTTAGTTCTTTGGAGGGGGTATGGTCCTGAGGAGAGGACGTGGGTCCCTGCGTCTGATGCTAACGCAGATCGATTGGTTCGGAACTTTCACACAACTTACCCGGACAGACCTGGTCATGAGGGTCCGGAGGCCCCTCGTAGAAGGGGGGGTACTGTCATGGGTGCATCGCCACGAAGATCGTCGCGATTGCACATTCTGACTTCTCACAGCTGAGCTGCTGTTTCTTTGTGTTTGGTAATGAGAGAGTTAATTTTACCTAGCTCTTTGCTAAGACTAGGTCCAGCCTCGCCCGGCTGCTTTTGATTATGTTCTAATTAGTTTCCTTTATATTCCTGCCAGTCTGGGTGTTAGACGCCGGTGAAAGCATTCATGTAGTCTAGCAGACTGAAGCGGTTCTGAGAATACTTAAGCTAAGAGCTCCTTAGTTGTTTTTACTCTTATAGCTTATAGTTTATCTCTGAGACCTTAGGTGTTCCTACTGTGTGTGAGTGTTGTATGTAAGACTTTATTTACTTTATTTCTTGTCTTTCTTGTATGTCTTTCTGTTCATTAACCGTTACCTGTTCATTCCCTTTGGTGGTATTCAGGGTCCTTCTTAGGACTAGAATACAGTTGGCAGGGATTGATAGGAGACAGGGTTTACGCTGGTGGCCTGGACCTCTGTACCTTTAACAGTACCTCCAGGTTGAGGGATTAGTTAGGACCCCAGTTTAGGGTCAGCTTAGACCCCGGTCACCCTCTAGCCGGAGACAGCGTATAACGGATTCCGTTTTGACCCACTGGACATTCTGTCAGGTAAATCTATGTTATCATATATCTATGCGCATGTTATATAGTATGTTACCCTTTTGATATAGATTACTGACATCACATATATATATCTGCTATACAGCGTGACACTTAATGGCCAATAACTCTCGATCTCCTATGGAGTAGTTGCGCTCGGAGGAGGAGAAGAGTTTGGAGAAGAAACCGCAGGATACCATCCTCCCGGATGGCGATTTTTGGGTAAGAACCGCTCCGGCTCCAGCAGAGGAAGCGTCCACCTCCAGGAAGAACTGCTTGTTGCCATCCGGGCGATGCAGCACTGGAGCGGAAGAAAAGGCCTGTTTCAGAGAAAGGAAGGCCTCCTCTGCTTCGGTCGTCCACTGTTTGGGGTTAGCATCCTTGCGAGTGAGCGCTGAGATTGGAGCAGTCCTGGAAGAGAAGTGCGGTATGAAGAGACGGTAATAGTTGGCAAATCCCAGGAACCGCTGAATGGCCTTCAACCCCTCCGGTCGGGGCCACTTCTCGATGGCAGACAGTTTTCCGGATCCATTCGTAGACCTGTTTGAGAGATAATGTATCCCAGAAACGGAAGCGATGTCTGCTCAAAGAGGCACTTCTCATATTTGGCGAAGAGGTGATTCTGCCTGAGCCTGAGCAGAACCTGACGAACATCCCTCCGGTGAGACTGAAGATCCGGAGAGAAGACCAAGATGTCGTCAAGGTACACCACAACGCAGGAGTAGAGGAGGTCCCGGAAGATGTCATTGACCAACTCCTGAAAGACTGCTGGAGCATTACAGAGACCAAAGGGCATCACCAAGTACTCGTAGTGGCCGTCCCGGGTGTTGAATGCCGTCTTCCATTCATCTCCTCGACGGATACGAACCAGGTTGTATGCTCCACGAAGATCTAGTTTGGTGAAGACTCTAGCCCCTCTAAGACGATCAAACAGTTCTGGAATGAGCGGAAGAGGGTACTTATTCTTCACCGTGATCGAATTTAGGCCTCTGTAGTCAATACAGGGACGGAGAGATCCGTCTTTCTTTTTAACGAAGAAGAAACCTGCTCCCGCTGGGGAGGTAGATTTCCGGATGAATCCCTTTGCTAAGTTCTCCTCGATATATTCGGACATCGACCTGGTCTCAGCAGCAGACAACGGGTAAATACGCCCACGGGGAGGCGTAGTACCGGGCAACAGGTCAATCGGGCAATCATATGGTCTATGCGGGGGTAATGTCTCTGCTTCCTTTTTATTGAAGACATCAGCAAATGACCAATATGGAATCGGGAGTCCAGGAAGATTAGCAGGTGTAGGAGAAGAATAGACAGGATGAACAGGCACCAGACACGTTTTATGACAGTCCTGTCCCCAGCGAAGAACCTCTCCATTCTGCCAGTCGAGCACAGGTGCATGTTTTTGGAGCCAAGGCAGACCTAGTAAGAAAGCATGAGAGAGTTCAGGTAAAACATGAAACGAGATGCTCTCAGAATGCAACATTCCCACCTGCAGGGTTATGACTTCGGTGATAAGTCGTATGGGACGAGGTAGGAGGCCCCCATCCACAGTAGCAACAGATACCGGTTCAACAAGAGGTTTGGTGGGAATGTGATACTTCTCTACTAGAGCCTGTGACACGAGATTCCCAGCTGCTCCAGAATCAAGTTGGGCCATTTCGAAGTGGCGGTTCTTACCGAGCAGGATTGAAACCGACAGCAGCAGGGATGAAGAGGATTTATTTTTGTCTAGATTGACCTCTCCGAGCGAACCTAGACACAGGCGTTTCCCGACTTCTCCGGACAGGTTTGGATCCAGTGCTCCTTACTGCCGCAGTAGAAGCAACTTTTCTCGGCACGGCGTGAGTCCTGTCGGGCTTTGACCATCTTGGTCTGGTCGACCTGCATAGGCTCAGCAGTGTGCACCTGAGGAGAAACGGAAGAGGTTATAGATCTCTGACACGAGGGTGCAAGAGGGGAAAATTGTTTTTTACGGGTGATCTCTTTGGCTCGTTCCTGGAACCGTAGATCAATTCGATTGGCAAGATTTATTAAATCATCTAGAGAGGTTGGAACGTCCCGACCGGCAAGTTCGTCTTTAATACGGCCGGACAGACCCTCCCAGAAGACCGAAATTAGAGCTTCATTGTCCCAAGTTAGTTCTGAGGCTAAAGTCCGGAACCGTATGGCATATTGACCAACGGTGAGGCTCTCCTGACGGAGACGCAGCAGAGATGATGCAGAGGAAGTCTTCCGTCCAGGTTCGTCGAATACCTTCCGGAAGGCCGAGAGAAAAGCAGGCAGGTCAGATACCAGAGGATCCTCTCTCTCCCAGAGAGGATTAAGCCAGGCCAGGGCCTCTCCGGTAAGATGGGACATGATGAAGGCAACTTTGGCCCGGTCAGAGTTAAACTGGTGTGCCAGGAGTTCAAAATGCAGGGTGCACAGATTAATGAAACCCCGAGCCAGAGCAGGATCACCTCCAAACCTAGGAGGAGCTGACAGTCGGGGTCCGGGAATGGAAACCACGGAATTGGGAATCAGCGGGACTGACGGATTATGAGTCATGGCTCCAGCGATGTTTGCTGGTGATGAATTCAGAGTGTCCAGACGGGAATTGACGTTCCGCAGGTGACCCAGGATGGCCTCCTGTTGAGACCTCTGGCGAGACAGCTCATGACACAGTTCCGGGAGTGAAGGGGTTTGGGTGCCACTGGGTTCCATGGCCCGAGCAAACTGTAACGGGTCTGGTGGGTGGAACTACTGACGAGACAGGTCAGGTTGGTGGAACCACAAAGCTTTATTATACAAGAGAGTTTACTTGTAAGAGAGCGGGTGGCACCTGGGAAAAGGGCAGGGAATCACGGCAGGGGATATAGGTAGTTTCTGGACAGGCAGGTTTGTCACAGCAAGTGACCAAGGAAGTCTCTGGGCAGGCAGGTTGTAACGGTAAGTAACCGAGGCAGTCTCTGGACAGGCAGGTTGTCACGGCAAGTGACCAAGGCAGTCTCTGGGACAGGCAGGTTGACACGGCAAGTGACCAGGGCAGTCTCTGGGACAGGCAGGTTGTCACGGCAAGTGACCAGGCAGTCTCTGGGACAGGCAGGTTGTCACGGCAAGTGACCAAGGCAGTCTCTGGGACAGGCAGGTTGTCACGGCAAGTGCCCAAGGCAGTCTCTGGGACAGGCAGGTTGTCACGGCAAGTGACCAGGGCAGTCTCTGGGACAGGCAGGTTGTCACGGCAAGTGACCAGGCAGTCTCTGGGACAGGCAGGTTGTCACGGCAAGTGACCAGGCAGTCTCTGGGCAGGCAGGTTGTCACGGCAAGTGACCAGGCAGACTCTGGGCAGGCAGGTTGTCATGGCAAGTGACCAGGCAGTCTCTAGACAGGCAGGTTGTCACAGCAAGTGACCAGACAGTCTCTAGACAGGCAGGTATATACGACCTGATATGGTGGAGCCTCCAGGTAGGCTGCAGTCGGATGGCAGATGATCGCTCCCAGGTGAGCAGGCAAGAGCCGGGGATCTCTGCAGATGATGTCCGAACTTCCGGATGGAGCTGTAGTCGGATGGCAGATGATCGCTCCCGGGTGAGCAGGCAAGAGCCGGGGATCTCTGCAGATGATGTCCGAACTTCCGGATGGAGCTGCAGTCGGATGGCAGATGATCGCTCCTAGGTGAGCAGGCAAGAGCCGGGGATCTCTGCAGATGACGTCCGAACCTCTGGATGGAACTGCAGACGGGTGGCAGACAGGCAAGCCGACAGGTAACAGGCAGGTAACTGGAATCAGGAGCTGATGGCTGAAACAGAGTTAGACTGCACAGGAACAACATTGCTCGGGCACCTACATTAAGGAGGAAGCCCTTAATATAGGGTGGAGTCCTCCAGCATTGGCTGGAGACTGATTTGGAAAATGCGCGCGGCTCCTTTAAGAGCGGGGGAGGGTGCGGGCGCGCGCCCTAAGGCCAGTAGCAGGGAAGGAGCGCGCGGGACCAGCAGGGCGGAAGGAGGGCGCCGAGGATGCCAGAGGCGCAGAGGAGGCTGGGAGCACTGAGGACGCTGAGCGCAGGTGAGGAGAGCGACGTCCCTGTCTGGCAGCAGGCAGGGACGCGGGCGCTAAGCCGGCTCACTACTGAAGATGCTAGACTGTATGGGCTCCTTCCAGGTCCTGACTGCAGCCCATACAGTGTAGCTGGCTCACTACTGAAGATGCTAGACTGTATGGGCTCCTTCCAGGTCCTGACTGCAGCCCATACAGTGTAGCTGGCTCACTACTGAAGATGCTAGACAGTATGGGCTCCTTCCAGGTCCTGACTGCAGCCCATACAGTGTAGCCGGCTCACTACTGAAGATGCTAGACTGTATGGGCTCCTTCCAGGTCCTGACTGCAGCCCATACAGTGTAGCCGGCTCACTACTGAAGATGCTAGAATGTATGGGTTCCTTCCAGGTCCTGACTGCAGTCCATACAGTGTAGCTGGCTCACTACTGAAGATGCTAGAATGTATGGGCTCCTTCCAGGTCCTGACTGCAGCCCATACAGTGTAGCTGGCTCACTACTGAAGATGCTAGACTGTATGGGCTCCTTCCAGGTCCTGACTGCGGCCCATACAGTGTAGCCGGCTCACTACTGAAGATGCTAGAATGTATGGGCTCCTTCCAGGTGCCTGACTGCAGCCCATACAGTGTAGCCGGCTCACTACTGAAGATGCTAGACTGTATGGGCTCCTTCCAGGTCCTGACTGCAGCCCATAAAGTGTAGCCGGCTCACTACTGAAGATGCTAGACTGTATGGGCTCCTTCCAGGTGCCTGACTGCAGCCCATACAGTGTAGCCGGCTCACTACTGAAGATGCTAGACTGTATGGGCTCCTTCCAGGTCCTGACTGCAGCCCATACAGTGTAGTTGGCTCACTACTTAAGATGCTAGACTGTATGGGTCCTTCAGGTGCCTGACTGCAGCCCATACAGTGTAGCCGGCTCACTACTGAAGATGCTAGATGTATGGGCTCCTTCCAGGTGCCTGACTGCAGCCCATACAGTGTAGCCGGCTCACTACTGAAGATGCTAGACTGTATGGGCTCCTTCCAGGTGCCTGACTGCAGCCCATACAGTGTAGCTGGCTCACTACTGAAGATGCTAGAATGTATGGGCTCCTTCCAGGTCCTGACTGCAGCCCATACAGTGTAGCTGGCTCACTACTGAAGATGCTAGACTGTATGGGTTCCTTCCAGGTGCCTGACTGCAGCCCATACAGTGTAGCTGGCTCACTACTGAAGATGCTAGACTGTATGGGCTCCTTCCAGGTCCTGACTGCGGCCCATACAGTGTAGCCGGCTCACTACTGAAGATGCTAGAATGTATGGGCTCCTTCCAGGTCCTGACTGCAGCCCATACAGTGTAGCGGCTCACTACTGAAGATGCTAGCATGTATGGGCTCCTTCCAGGTCCTGACTGCAGCCCATACAGTGTAGCTGGCTCACTACTGAAGATGCTAGAATGTATGGGCTCCTTCCAGGTCCTGACTGCAGCCCATACAGTGTAGCTGGCTCACTACTGAAGATGCTAGACTGTATGGGTTCCTTCCAGGTGCCTGACTGCAGCCCATACAGTGTAGCCGGCTCACTACTGAAGATGCTAGACTGTATGGGCTCCTTCCAGGTCCTGACTGCAGCCCATACAGTGTAGCCGGCTCACTACTGAAGATGCTAGACTGTATGGGCTCCTTCCAGGTCCTGACTGCAGCCCATACAGTGTAGCCGGCTCACTACTGAAGATGCTAGACTGTATGGGCTCCTTCCAGGTGCCTGACTGCAGCCCATACAGTGTAGCCGGCTCACTACTGAAGATGCTAGACTGTATGGGCTCCTTCCAGGTCCTGGACTGCAGCCCATACAGTGTAGCCGGCTCACTACTGAAGATGCTAGACTGTATGGGCTCCTTCCAGGTCCTGACTGCAGCCCATACAGTGTAGCCGGCTCACTACTGAAGATGCTAGACTGTATGGGCTCCTTCCAGGTCCTGACTGCAGCCCATACAGTGTAGCCGCTCACTACTGAAGATGCTAGACTGTATGGGCTCCTTCCAGGTCCTGACTGCAGCCCATACAGTGTAGCCGGCTCACTACTGAAGATGCTAGACTGTATGGGCTCCTTCCAGGTCCTGACTGCAGCCCATACAGTGTAGCTGGCTCACTACTGAAGATGCTAGACTGTATGGGTCCTTCCAGGTGCCTGACTGCAGCCCATACAGTGTAGCCGGCTCACTACTGAAGATGCTAGATGTATGGGCTCCTTCCAGGTCCTGACTGCAGCCCATACAGTGTAGCGGCTCACTACTGAAGATGCTAGACTGTATGGGCTCCTTCCAGGTCTGACTGCAGCCCATACAGTGTAGCCGGCTCACTACTGAAGATGCTAGATGTATGGGCTCCTTCCAGGTCCTGACTGCAGCCCATACAGTGTAGCCGGCTCACTACTGAAGATGCTAGACTGTATGGGCTCCTTCCAGGTCCTGACTGCAGCCCATACAGTGTAGCCGGCTCACTACTGAAGATGCTAGACTGTATGGGCTCCTTCCAGGTCCTGACTGCAGCCCATACAGTGTAGCCGCTCACTACTGAAGATGCTAGACTGTATGGGCTCCTTCCAGGTCCTGACTGCAGCCCATACAGTGTAGCCGGCTCACTACTGAAGATGCTAGACTGTATGGGCTCCTTCCAGGTCCTGACTGCAGCCCATACAGTGTAGCCGGCTCACTACTGAAGATGCTAGACTGTATGTGCTCCTTCCAGGTCCTGACTGCAGCCCATACAGTTAGCCGGCTCACTACTGAAGATGCTAGACTGTATGGGCTCCTTCCAGGTCCTGACTGCAGTCCATACAGTGTAGCCGGCTCACTACTGAAGATGCTAGACTGTATGGGCTCCTTCCAGGTCCTGACTGCAGCCCATACAGTGTAGCCGGCTCACTACTGAAGATGCTAGACTGTATGGGCTCCTTCCAGGTCCTGACTGCAGCCCATACAGTGTAGCGGCTCACTACTGAAGATGCTAGAATGTATGTGCTCCTTCCAGGTCCTGACTGCAGCCCATACAGTGTAGCCGGCTCACTACTGAAGATGCTAACTGTATGGGCTCCTTCCAGGTCCTGACTGCAGCCCATACAGTGTAGCGGCTCACTACTGAAGATGCTAGACTGTATGGGCTCCTTCCAGGTCCTGACTGCAGCCCATACATGTGTAGCCGGCTCACTATGAAGATGCTAGACTGTATGGGTCCTTCCAGGTCCTGACTGCAGCCCATACAGTGATGCGGCTCACTACTGAGATGCTAGATGTATGTGCCTGCAGGTCCTGACTGCAGCCTACAGTGTAGGCGGCTCACTACTGAAGATGCTAGGACTGTATGGGCTCCTTCCGGGTCCTGACTGCAGCCCATACAGTGTAGCTGGCTCACTACTGAAGATGCTAGATGTATGGCTCCTTCCAGGTCCTGACTGCAGCCCATACAGTGTAGCGGCTCACTACTGAAGATGCTAATGTATGGGCTCCTTCCAGGTCCTGACTGCAGCCCATACAGTTAGCCGGCTCACTACTGAAGATGCTAGACTGTATGGGCTCCTTCCAGGTTCTGACTGCAGCCCATACAGTGTGGGGCTGCTCTACTGAAGATGCTAGATGTATGGGCTCCTTCCAGGTCCTGACTGCAGCCCATACAGTGTAGCGGCTCACTACTGAAGATGCTAGACTGTATGGGCTCCTTCCAGGTCCTGACTGCAGCCCATACAGTGTAGCGGCTCACTATGAAGATGCTAGACTGTATGGGCTCCTTCAGGTCCTGACTGCGCCCATACAGTGTAGCCGGCTCACTACTGAAGATGCTAGACTGTATGGGCTCCTTCCAGGTCCTGACTGCAGCCCATACAGTGTAGCCGGCTCACTACTGAAGATGCTAGATGTATGGTCCTTCCAGGTCCTGACTGCAGCCCATACAGTGTAGCGGCTCACTACTGAAGATGCTAGATGTATGGGCTCCTTCCAGGTCCTGACTGCAGCCATACAGTGTAGCCGGCTCACTACTGAAGATGCTAGACTGTATGGGCTCCTTCCAGGTCCTGACTGCAGCCCATACAGTGTAGCCGCTCACTACTGAAGATGCTAGACTGTATGGCTCCTTCCAGGTCCTGACTGCAGCCATACAGTGTAGCCGGCTCACTACTGAAGATGCTAGACTGTATGGCTCCTTCCAGGTCCTGACTGCAGCCCATACAGTGTAGCCGGCTCACTACTGAAGATGCTAGACTGTATGGGCTCCTTCAGGTCCTGACTGCAGCCCATACAGTGTAGCCGGCTCACTACTGAAGATGCTAGACTGTATGGGCTCCTTCCAGGTCCTGACTGCAGCCCATACAGTGTAGCGGCTCACTACTGAAGATGCTAGACTGTATGGGTTCCTTCCAGGTCCTGACTGCAGCCATACAGTGTAGCCGCTCACTACTGAAGATGCTAGACTGTATGGGCTCCTTCCAGGTCCTGACTGCAGCCCATACAGTGTAGCCGGCTCACTACTGAAGATGCTAGACTGTATGGGCTCCTTCCAGGTCCTGACTGCAGCCCATACAGTGTACGGCTCACTACTGAAGATGCTAGAATGTATGGGCTCCTTCCAGGTCCTGACTGCAGCCCTACAGTGTAGCGGCTCACTACTGAAGATGCTAGACTGTATGGGTCCTTCCAGGTCCTGACTGCAGCCCATACAGTGTAGCCGGCTCACTACTGAAGATGCTAGACTGTATGGGCTCCTTCAGGTCCTGACTGCAGCCCATACAGTGTAGCCGGCTCACTACTGAAGATGCTAGACTGTATGGGCTCCTTCCAGGTCCTGACTGCAGCCCATACAGTAGCCGGCTCACTACTGAAGATGCTAGATGTATGGCTCCTTCCAGGTCCTGACTGCAGCCCATACAGTGTAGCCGGCTCACTACTGAAGATGCTAGACTGTATGGCTCCTTCCAGGTCCTGACTGCAGCCCATACAGTGTAGCCGGCTCACTACTGAAGATGCTAGACTGTATGGGCTCCTTCCAGGTCCTGACTGAGCCCATACAGTGTAGCCGCTCACTACTGAAGATGCTAGACTGTATGGGCTCCTTCCAGGTCCTGACTGCAGCCATACAGTTAGCCGCTCACTACTGAAGATGCTAGACTGTATGTGCTCCTTCCAGGTCCTGACTGCAGCCCATACAGTGTAGCCGGCTCACTACTGAAGATGCTACACTGTATGTGCTCCTTCCAGGTCCTGACTGCAGCCCATACAGTATAGCCGGCTCACTACTAGAGATGCTAGACTGTATGGGCTCCTTCCAGGTCCTGACTGCAGTCCATACAGTGTAGCCGGCTCACTACTGAAGATGCTAGACTGTATGGGCTCCTGTCAGGTCCTGACTGCAGCCCATAAAGTGTAGCCGGCTCACTACTGAAGATGCTAGACTGTATGGGCTCCTTCCAGGTCCTGACTGCAGCCCATACAGTGTAGCTGGCTCACTACTGAAGATGCTAGAATGTATGTGCTCCTTCCAGGTCCTGACTGCAGCCCATACAGTGTAGCCGGCTCACTACTGAAGATGCTACACTGTATGGGCTCCTTCCAGGTCCTGACTGCAGCCCATACAGTGTAGCTGGCTCACTACTGAAGATGCTAGAATGTATGTGCTCCTTCCAGGTCCTGACTGCAGCCCATACAGTGTAGCTGTGTCGACCCGCCACCACAATTGTGGATTACCAGGGCAATGGGGTACTCAGAGCCGAGCCCATGGAAGTCTATGGGGTTTGTCACAGGTAGCGGTGGCTCGGTCTGTGGCCCTGGCGGTCTGGCGTATGTTGGGGGAATATTTACAGGGGATAGATTTATATACAGTTCGTGTCGCCACCTGTAGTCTTCTGGTAATTTGTACCAGCGCTGCTGTAGATCTCTGAGGGGATGGTGAGGCAGCTAGATGTCAGGTCCCCTACAGGTGGGACTGGTCCCTCAAAGTCTATGAAGTTAGTGAAGTCGGGTGCAGATAAATAACACAGTCTCACACGGTCAGCGTCTTTCCATACCTTTACTTGTAAGATGTTCAGGCAGGTCCCAGGGAGGCTGATCCAAGGAGAATGTATTTTGAGATAGCAGCTGGACAAGTTAGGGGCCTCCTTTACTTTCAACACGATGAGTACAACCAGCCTGAAGCGTAGTTCCCTCTATGACTCCAGCTATTCCATAGCTGTACTGCCCAGTCAGTTTTGTGGTTGGAGCCTTCCTGTGAGAGAGCTGAATTCCTGTCTTGTCGTGCACTGACTCAAAGTCTTCACTCCCCCTGACCCCAGTTACGTACTGACTATTTGGGGCTGTTTGCCGCGACCTAAGGTCCGGTAAATCTCTGGTTTTCTTACCACTATGCTTGAAGCTAATAGTGATCCTTCGGTCCCCAGTGACCGGTTACAATGTGCAGGACTTCTTCAATCCAAAAGCACTTTTCAAATAATCTTTCCACTGTGCCTTTCGCCTTGTCCTCACTGGTAGCATAAACACTCACACTTGCAAAAAGTCATGTAATCACTCCCTTCTTCTCTTCCTTTAGAGTTAGTTCCAGACTCTCAGTTATCCACTAGGCAGGAGCACGTCTCTGAACCTTTCACTGTCCTTGAGACAGGTGACTGAAGTATTTCTGTACTAAGCTCTTCTTTCTTAATCAGTGTCTTCAAGTGAGGTACAGCTCTGACCAGGCTGAGGTGATCTATATCTCGCCCTTACTGGCCTCCACTTGCTGAACTGCTGCAGAACCAGGCTGGACTGCTTCCTCCCTCCAAGTCCCAGCTAGACTCCACACGTCTGCTCTGTCCGAAGACAGGAAACTGACTCTCTAATCACTCAACCAATACACCCTGACCACTCCCTCACAAGTGACTACACTACCCTAAGGGTGTGTCTAGTGTATGTTGAGTGAATGGGTATTGAGCATTAAACTGCTATCTCTCCACACACTCTCCAGGGTACTGCGTGTGCCTAACACCAGGGCTACACATTCCCCCATGGTAAAAGACAGCACTCCCGGGCTGTAAAATACAAAGAGACAGTTTTGTTTATGCATGAAAACATCAACTGTTATGTTACGGTAGCTGAGGAGTGCAGGTAAAAAAGGAAATACACCAGAGCAGTTGGAATCTATGGGATTGCAGTACCCTGACTAACCACCACAACTAGAGGCAGCCGTGGAGCGTTCCTACGATGGTCCTAGACGCCTCGTCACAGCCTGAGAAACTAACTACACCTAAAGACAGAAATAGGAAAGCTATCTGCCCCGGAGAAGAACCCCAAAGAACATAGAAAGCCCCCAAACATGTAATGGCGGTTAGACAAGAGGAAATACTGACACAGAAAGAAAATAGTATGAGCAAACGCTGGGGCCCAAACTATCTAAATAGAAAAGGACAGGAAGGGTACTTACTGCAATCCCAGAAAACCCTGAAAAGACCAACTCTACTAATTTCAAAATCACCTGAGATCACACGACCTCTACCACCTTAAATTAGTTCTCTGGTGTAACAAAAACAGCAGCCACTGAAAAAACTGGAAAAAGCAAAAGCACAAAACACAGTGGCTGGACTAAACTGAGAGGGCAAAAGCCCCCGGAGGGGACCCAGAAGGCCCCCACAGAAGTGCAGGACAAAATGCAAAAATATAGCAAAAACACAAAATAAGAAATTGTCTTATCTGAAAGCAGGAGATGCAGACACGACACAGCAGGCTACAAGGGAAACTGGAAAGAAGGATTCAGACCAGAACAATTGATCACCGGCAACCCTGATGGGAAAATGATTCCCTTAAATAAGACCAATCAGTAACACCTGATTCCCAATCCTCACTAGTACCGCTTGTAACCACCAGAGGGAGCCTCTGCTCAGAACTCATCTCAAACCCATTCACAACAGTACCCCCCCCTTGAGGAGGGGTCACCGAACCCTCATTTGAGCAACCAGGTCGGTCAGGATGAGTTCTATGATACGCACGGATAAGTCTCCTAGCATGGATGTCCGAAGCAAACACCCAAGAATTATCTTCCTGACCATAACCTCTCCATTTAACCAAATACTGGAGTCTTCGTCTAGAAAAACGAGAATCCAATATTTTCTCAACCACATACTCCAGATTGCCCTCAACCAAAACAGGGTCAGGAGGCACAGCAGCAGGAACCACTGGCTCAACAAACCTCTTCAACAAGGACTTGTGGAACACGTTATGGATCTTAAATGTCCCTGGAAGAAGCAAACGAAAAGAAACAGGATTAATAATCTCCATGATCTTATAAGGTCCAATGAACCTAGGCTTAAATTTAGGAGATGCTACTCTCATAGGAATATTCTTTGAGGACAACCAGACCAAGTCCCCCACTTTAAACCGAGGACCATCAGTCCTATGCCGGTTAGCAAACCGCTGGGCCTTCTCCTGAGAGAGGGACAACCTCTCCACTACCTGGTCCCAAATCTGCTGCATACGCTCAACAACAGAGTCAACACCTGGACAGACAGAAGCCTCCGTCTGTCCTGAAGAAAATCGAGGGTGAAACCCAGAATTACAGAAAAACGGAGACATCAAAGTGGCAGAGCTAGCCCTATTATTAAGAGCAAACTCAGCCAAAGGCAAAAAAGAGACCCAGTCATCCTGATCAGCAGACACAAAGCATCTTAGATAAGTCTCCAATGTCTGGTTTGTTCTCTCAGTTTGACCATTGGTCTGAGGATGAAATGCCGAGGAGAAAGACAATTGAACACCCAGTTTAGAACAAAAAGTCCTCCAAAATCTGGAAACAAACTGGACTCCTCTGTCAGACACAATGTTCTCAGGAATGCCGTGTAAACGAACCACGTGCTGAAGGAACAACGGCACCAATTCAGAGGAGGAAGGCAACTTAGGTAATGGCACAAGATGTATCATTTTGGAAAACCTATCACAAATTACCCAGATGGTGGTCATTCTCTGAGAAACAGGAAGATCGGAAATGAAATCCATAGAGATATGGGTCCATGGTCTCTTGGGCACAGGCAATGGCATCAACAAACCACTAGAGCGAGAGCAAGGCTTGGAGCGAGAGCAAGTCCCGCAGGACTGCACAAATTCCCTGACATCGCGAGACAAGGTAGGCCACCAAAAGGACCGACTAACCAAGTCTCTGGTACCAAAAATTCCGGGATGCCCAGCCAATGCGGAACAATGAATCTCAGACATCACACTCTTTTTCCATTGGTCCGGGACAAACAATTTTCCAACAGGGCAGCGCTCGGGCCTATCCTCCTGACACCCCTCCAGAGCAAGTCTCAAATTGGGCGAGATGGCGGAAAGAACTACACCCTCCTTCAAAATAACAGAGGGATCAGATAGCTCAGGAGAGTCCGCAAGGAAACTCCTCGAGAGGGCATCCGCCTTAACATTCTTAGTGCCAGGAAGAAAGGAAACCACAAAATTAAAACGTGTGAAAAACAAGGCCCACCTGGCCTGTCTAGGATTGAGTCGCTTGGCAGATTCCAGATAGACCAGATTCTTATGGTCCGTAAGGACCACCACCTGATGTTTGGCTCCCTCCAGCCAATGTCTCCACTCTTCAAAAGCCCACTTCATGGCCAATAACTCCCGATTACCCACGTCATAATTACGTTCAGTAGGAGAAAATTTTCGAGAGAAAAAGGCACAAGGGTTACTTTTAGAGGTCTCTGGATCTTTTTGGGACAAAACGGCACCTGCCCCAATTTCAGAGGCATCAACCTCCACCTGAAATGGCAGAGAAACATCAGGCTGCCGTAGAACAGGAGCAGAAGTGAATCTCTGCTTAAGTTCCTGAAATGCAGAGACTGCCTCAGGAGGCCAATTCACCACATCAGAACCCTTTCTGGTCAAATCAGTTAATGGTTTAACAATAACAGAGAAATTACCAATAAATTTACGATAAAAATTGGCAAAACCCAAAAATCTCTGAAGAGCCTTTAATGAAGTAGGTTGGACCCAATCACAGATGGCCTGAACCTTGACCGGGTCCATTTCAATAACAGATGGGGACAAAATGAATCCCAGAAATGAGATCTTCTGTACGCCAAAAAGACACTTTGATCCCTTCACATACAGAGCATTCTCTCTCAAAATCTGGAATACAGTTCGAACATGTTTCACATGAGAGTCCCAGTCATTAGAAAAAATCAAGATATCATCCAAATAAACAATCAGAAACTTGTCCACAAAATCCCTGAAAATGTCATTCATGAAGGACTGGAAGACGGAAGGAGCATTAGTGAGCCCAAAGGGCATCACAAGGTACTCAAAATGCCCTTCAGGGGTGTTAAATGCCGTCTTCCATTCATCCCCGTGCTTAATGCGAATAAGGTTATACGCCCCCCTGAGGTCAAGCTTGTAAACCAAGTAGCGTTTTTCACCCTGGAAAACAGGTCAGAAATCAAGGGTAACGGGTATTGATATTTCACAGTAATATTGTTCAAGAGACGATAATCAATACACGGCCTTAATGAACCATCTTTTTTGGCCACAAAGAAAAAACCGGCACCTAAGGGTGAAGAGGATGGTCTGATATGACCCTTCTCCAATGATTCCTTGATATAAGACCGCATAGCGTCATGTTCAGGTACAGACAAGTTAAAAAGGCGACCCTTAGGGAATTTACTACCTGGCACTAATTCAATAGCGCAGTCATAGCTCCTATGGGGAGGTAAGGATGCAGATTTACTTTCGCTAAACACATCAGAAAAATCAAACAAAAAGTCAGGAACATCCTCAGCCTGGGGGGAGGCAGAAAAAACAGGAGTGTTGGTATTAACACATTGGCAGCCCCAACTGGTTACAGACACAGATTTCCAATCCAAAACAGGATTATGAGACTGTAACCAAGGGAAACCCAGCACGATAATGTCATGCAGATTATATAGAACCAAAAATTTGCAGCACTCCTGGTGATCAGGTTCAACCCTCATTATCACCTGAGTAGAAAACTGATGTTTATTCTCAGCCAAAGGGGTAGAATCGATCCCCAGTAGGGGAATAGACTTCTGTAGGGGTATCAAGGGAAATCCACAACGTTTAGCAAAATCATAATCCATCAGGTTAATAGCTGCTCCAGAATCAACGAAAGCCTGAGCAGAAAATGAGGACAGAGAGCATATCAGAGTGACAGTTAATAAAAACTTAGTCTGAACACTACCCAAGACAACTGAGCGTGCAAAACGTCTTCCCCGCTTAGGGCAGACTGAAATAGCATGAGAGGCATCACCACAGTAGAAACATAACCCATTGCGCTTTCGAAACTCATGACGCTGTGCCCCAGACACCACTCCATCACACTGCCTGGGCTCAGCAGCTGGCTCACAAGGCAACACCACTCCACGCATACTTCTCCGCTCACGCAAACGTCTGTCAATTTGAATCGCTAATGACATAGAATCATTGAGACCAGAGGGGACAGGGAATCCCACCATAACATCCTTTACATTATCTGACAGACCCTTCCGGAAAAGGGCCGCCAAAGCGTCGTCATTCCATTTGGTCAGGACTGCCCACCTACAGGAATCTCTGACAGTATAACTCAGCGTCATCAAGCCCCTGATTTAATGCCAACAAGGCTTTTTCAGCTTGATCAGTGACATTAGGCTCATCGTACAATAACCCCAAAGCCTGAAAAAATGCATCAACATCACTAAAAACAGGATCCCCAGGTGTCAGGGAAAAGCCCAATCCTGAGGATCGCCGCGCAGGAGAGAGATGACAATTTGAACCTGCTGCGCTGCGTTTCCTGAGGACTTAGATTTTAAGGCAAGAAACAATTTACAATTATTTTTGAAATTCTGAAACTTAGCTCGATCCCCCAAAAACAAATCTGGCATGGGGATCCTAGGTTCCACAACAGGCAACCTAGCAAGATATGCAGCAATACTCTGAACCTCAGTGGCAAGCTGATCCACACGGCCAGACAACTGTGCAAACTCCATTGGGAGAAAAGATCCTCCCCAGCACCCAGAGATACAGAGGAAAAAAAAAAATGCAACAAACAGAAAAATATCTCTGACAACTTTTCTTCCTTCAAAATATTTTTTCCCTTCTGTGAGTACCATACAATTTTTATGGCCGGTGATACTGTTATGTTACGGTAGCTGAGGAGTGCAGGTAAAAAAGGAAATACACCAGAGCAGTTGGAATCTATGGGATTGCAGTACCCTGACTAACCACCACAACTAGAGGCAGCCGTGGAGCGTTCCTACGATGGTCCTAGACGCCTCGTCACAGCCTGAGAAACTAACTACACCTAAAGACAGAAATAGGAAAGCTATCTGCCCCGGAGCAGAACCCCAAAGAACATAGAAAGCCCCCAAACATGTAATGGCGGTTAGACAAGAGGAAATACTGACACAGAAAGAAAATAGTATGAGCAAACGCTGGGGCCCAAACTATCTAAATAGAAAAGGACAGGAAGGGTACTTACTGCAATCCCAGAAAACCCTGAAAAGACCAACTCTACTAATTTCAAAATCACCTGAGATCACACGACCTCTACCACCTAAATTAGTTCTCTGGTGTAACAAAAACAGCAGCCACTGAAAAAACTGGAAAAAGCAAAAGCACAAAACACAGTGGCTGGACTAAACTGAGAGGGCAAAAGCCCCCGGAGGGGACCCAGAAGGCCCCCACAGAAGTGCAGGACAAAATGCAAAAATATAGCAAAAACACAAAATAAGAAATTGTCTTATCTGAAAGCAGGAGATGCAGACACGACACAGCAGGCTACAAGGGAAACTGGAAAGAAGGATTCAGACCAGAACAATTGATCACCGGCAACCCTGATGGGAAAATGATTCCCTTAAATAAGACCAATCAGTAACACCTGATTCCCAATCCTCACTAGTACCGCTTGTAACCACCAGAGGGAGCCTCTGCTCAGAACTCATCTCAAACCCATTCACAACAATCAACATTAAACATTAATTCGTCCCATCGGGAGGTGAGGATGTCTTGAACGTTGCAAACAACACATTATATATAGAAAAATACAAAAGTATTAAGGCATCAAAACATTCAATAAATATACAGTATTCTTGTGAAGGACCCGCACCAAACCTTCAACGTGGGTCCTGGGTGGGCTGCAGGACATCCGAATGCAGACCTCACTCAGTGCCACACCATACGGGTTTTGTGTTCAGAGGTAGTTGTGCTGGTTTTATGTAAAACCAAGATAAAGCACCGAAGCGCAACTATATACAAATAAGTTCTGAGCTGGCACAGTCCTCAGCCTCTGAGTCCATTGTTAAACGAAGACACAGATATAATATCACATTGTAATAATAATAAAGTGCGAAACTTTTCTCTATTTACCCAGCCGGGCATTCTGCTAAATATAGAAAACATAGAAATTATCTCTGGCAATAAAGTGCAAGATTGGCAAACATTTTTAAACTTTTTACAACAGTACATATGGTAGACCCCTGTGTGGATCTTACCGGTTTTTTTCTTTACTGTTTAACTATTCATTTATTTCAAATACACTTTCCACCCCGGGGGCTGGAACAATGCGGTGTTCCCTAGATCCCAGAACTAACAGGTCGTGACCTGCTATTGGGGTTTGAGTTGCCACAGTTCTTGTGCGAACCTCTAGGGGCGCAACGGGTACTTTCTCCTTGCGAGACACCGATTGCGTTTCAACCTGAGTCACAGTTAACGATATGGATCGTGTCATGGATTGCGATGGAAACTGGGTCGCATGTTGCGATATTGATGTTGCTTTCATTTGCGATGAGCCTGCAGGGGGCGATGCTGGGGCACGGCCGGATACTGCTTGAGCTGGAGACGGGGACGCTGCGGTAGTGGTGACGTTACCTGCGTCTGGGACGGGGTCACGGACGATGGTGACGTTAAGGGCATACCATCCCTTCATTCCCCAGTGCCGTGTGTACGTGACAATGTCTCCATTAACTAAGTCCCTCCCGGGATGGCCTTGCGGTAGGTGGGATTCTACGTCCCTGCGACTAACAAAGACCCCTGGGTAGAGGCCCGGTTCACGGATGAAGCCCCAGCCCTTCCGGAGCTGGAACTCAGTCACACACCCTGCCGCCGCGGTTCCCTCAGGGTACCTTTCTCTCTCCGGACACTCTCCTTGTCCGCGATCAGCTCTGCATGTTGCTGCTGACGGTTCCGCTGAGCTTCCCGCTCTTCCTCCTGCTGGCGTTTCTGCTTCTCCTCACGACGCTGCCACTCGTATTCCCACTGGGCGGTGTAGGCGACGTCATCCAGGCGCGCCATCTCGTCCCAGTCGACGTCTGGTAACGACGGACAGGACCCCTCCGGTGTCCCTGCCGGGGTTCGATCATCTGCTGCGGCCTCCTGGCCGGGCGGGAGTTCCGGAACTGGCGGTACCTCCTCAACCTCCTTCGCCTCCACCGCTTCACCGGTGGGATCAGGATTGGTACTTTCGGGGGCAGCCTCCGGTTGCTCCTTTGCCTTGGGCAGCAGAAGTTTTGGTAACTCCAGACGTAGAGGATCCTCGAAGGGAGAGATCACCGCGTCCCACAGCCTCCGCTGCTCCAGGGTACGCCGGCGTCTCTCGATCTCTTCAAAACCAAGTTGTGGCGAAATCATCTTTTTCAGGCGTGCATTCTCTTCCTGAATTTCTAGCAACGCTTGCTGCAGGTGCAGGACCACGGATGACTCCGGTGCTGGTGGCAGCTTGGCTGGGGAGCGGGGCCTGCCTTCCTCCGCTTCCCTGCTCGGCTGCACACGTCCTGCTTCCATGATGTTCCAGAAGATTCTTTCATCTTCCAGAGACGTCCGGTCTCTTCCGTGGAGGCGGGGTTTGCGTCTCCTCCTCTTCGCAGGGAAGGTGAAGAGGAGGCGGACCTCCTTTGCTGTGGGGCAGGATCGCATGTTGTAATAGCACTTTGAGAGGGCAGGCATTTTCTTCGCGCCACAGGGGGGTACACGCCCACGAAAGTACGCCCACCTTCTTCTCCAGCGCCTGAGGGCGCGAATATGGCGACAAAGATGGCGATTTTTGGCGCCAAAAGTGCAAACAGTCCTTTTTCACAAAAACAATTCCATAGGCACACAGGGCTCGCAATTTTGCGAGTTTCGTATCCTGTTCGTGACGCCAAAGTTTTGTGTCGACCCGCCACCACAATTGTGGATTACCAGGGCAATGGGGTACTCAGAGCCGAGCCCATGGAAGTCTATGGGGTTTGTCACAGGTAGCGGTGGCTCGGTCTGTGGCCCTGGCGGTCTGGCGTATGTTGGGGGAATATTTACAGGGGATAGATTTATATACAGTTCGTGACGCCACCTGTAGTCTTCTGGTAATTTGTACCAGCGCTGCTGTAGATCTCTGAGGGGATGGTGAGGCAGCTAGATGTCAGGTCCCCTACAGGTGGGACTGGTCCCTCAAAGTCTATGAAGTTAGTGAAGTCGGGTGCAGATAAATAACACAGTCTCACACGGTCAGCGTCTTTCCATACCTTTACTTGTAAGATGTTCAGGCAGGTCCCAGGGAGGCTGATCCAAGGAGAATGTATTTTGAGATAGCAGCTGGACAAGTTAGGGGCCTCCTTTACTTTCAACACGATGAGTACAACCAGCCTGAAGCGTAGTTCCCTCTATGACTCCAGCTATTCCATAGCTGTACTGCCCAGTCAGTTTTGTGGTTGGAGCCTTCCTGTGAGAGAGCTGAATTCCTGTCTTGTCGTGCACTGACTCAAAGTCTTCACTCCCCCTGACCCCAGTTACGTACTGACTATTTGGGGCTGTTTGCCGCGACCTAAGGTCCGGTAAATCTCTGGTTTTCTTACCACTATGCTTGAAGCTAATAGTGATCCTTCGGTCCCCAGTGACCGGTTACAATGTGCAGGACTTCTTCAATCCAAAAGCACTTTTCAAATAATCTTTCCACTGTGCCTTTCGCCTTGTCCTCGCTGGTAGCATAAACACTCACACTTGCAAAAAGTCATGTAATCACTCCCTTCTTCTTCCTTTAGAGTTAGTTCCAGACTCTCAGTTATCCACTAGGCAGGAGCACGTCTCTGAACCTTTCACTGTCCTTGAGACAGGTGACTGAAGTATTTCTGTACTAAGCTCTTCTTTCTTAATCAGTGTCTTCAAGTGAGGTACAGCTCTGACCAGGCTGAGGTGATCTATATCTCGCCCTTACTGGCCTCCACTTGCTGAACTGCTGCAGAACCAGGCTGGACTGCTTCCTCCCTCCAAGTCCCAGCTAGACTCCACACGTCTGCTCTGTCCGAAGACAGGAAACTGACTCTCTAATCACTCAACCAATACACCCTGACCACTCCCTCACAAGTGACTACACTACCCTAAGGGTGTGTCTAGTGTATGTTGAGTGAATGGGTATTGAGCATTAAACTGCTATCTCTCCACACACTCTCCAGGGTACTGCGTGTGCCTAACACCAAGGCTACACATAGCCGGCTCACTACTGAAGATGCTACACTGTATGTGCTCCTTCCAGGTCCTGACTGCAGCCCATACAGTATAGCCGGCTCACTACTGAAGATGCTAGACTGTATGGGCTCCTTCCAGGTTCTGACTGCAGCCCATACAGTGTAGGGGGCTGACTACTGAAGATGCTAGACTGTATGGGCTCCTTCCAGGTCCTGACTGCAGCCCATACAGTGTAGCCGGCTCACTACTGAAGATGCTAGACTGTATGGGCTCCTTCCAGGTCCTGACTGCAGCCCATACAGTGTAGCCGGCTCACTACTGAAGATGCTAGACTGTATGGGCTCCTTCCAGGTCCTGACTGCAGCCCATACAGTGTAGCCGGCTCACTACTGAAGATGCTAGACTGTATGGGCTCCTTCCAGGTCCTGACTGCAGCCCATACAGTGTAGCGGCTCACTACTGAAGATGCTAGACTGTATGGTCCTTCCAGGTCCTGACTGCAGCCCATACAGTGTAGCCGGCTCACTACTGAAGATGCTAGATGTATGGGCTCCTTCCAGGTCCTGACTGCAGCCCATACAGTGTAGCCGGCTCACTACTGAAGATGCTAGACTGTATGGGCTCCTTCCAGGTCCTGACTGCAGCCCATACAGTTAGCCGGCTCACTACTGAAGATGCTAGATGTATGGGCTCCTTCCAGGTCCTGACTGCAGCCCATACAGTGTAGCGGCTCACTACTGAAGATGCTAGACTGTATGGGCTCCTTCCAGGTCCTGACTGCAGCCCATACAGTGTAGCCGGCTCACTACTGAAGATGCTAGACTGTATGGGCTCCTTCCAGGTCCTGACTGCAGCCCATACAGTGTAGCCGACTCACTACTGAAGATGCTAGACTGTATGGCTCCTTCCAGGTCCTGACTGCAGCCCATACAGTCTAGCCGGCTCACTACTGAAGATGCTAGACTGTATGGCTCCTTCCAGGTCCTGACTGCAGCCCATACAGTGTAGCCGGCTCACTACTGAAGATGCTAGACTGTATGGGCTCCTTCCAGGTCCTGACTGCAGCCCATACAGTTAGCCGGCTCACTACTGAAGATGCTAGACTGTATGGCTCCTTCCAGGTCATGACTGCAGCCCATACAGTGTAGCCGCTCACTACTGAAGATGCTAGACTGTATGGGCTCCTTCAGGTCCTGACTGCAGCCCATACAGTGTAGCCGGCTCACTACTGAAGATGCTAGACTGTATGGGTCCTTCAGGTCCTGACTGCAGCCCATACAGTGTAGCGGCTCACTACTGAAGATGCTAGACTGTATGGGCTCCTTCCAGGTCCTGACTGCAGCCCATACAGTGTAGCCGGCTCACTACTGAAGATGCTAGACTGTATGGGCTCCTTCCGCTACGTTAGCGTCACATAAGATCAGATGTTGGTCCTCGCATCCCATACAGTTAGCGCTCAATGAGTGCTAGTGTATGGGTCCTTCCAGTCTTGCAGCCCATACGTGTAGCCGGCTCACTATGAAGATGCTAGAGATGGGTCCTTCCAGGTCTGACTGCGCCCATACAGTGTAGGCTCACTATGAGATGCTAGATGTAGGGCTCTTCCAGTCCTGACTGCAGCCCATACAGTTAGCCGGCTCACTACTGAAGATGCTAGACTGTATGGCTCCTTCCAGGTCCTGACTGCAGCCCATACAGTGTAGCGGCTCACTACTGAAGATGCTAGATGTATGGGTCCTTCAGGTCCTGACTGCAGCCCATACAGTTAGCGGCTCACTACGAAGATCTAGACTGTATGGGCTCCTTCCAGGTCCTGACTGCCCCATACAGTGTAGCGGCTCACTACTGAAGATGCTAGACTGTATGGCTCCTTCCAGTCCTGACTGCAGCCCTACAGTGTAGGCTCACTACTGAAGATGCTAGACTGTATGGCTCCTTCCAGGTCTGACTGCAGCCCATACAGTGTAGCGGCTCACTATGAAGATGCTAGACTGTATGGCTCCTTCCAGGTCCTGACTGCAGCCCATACAGTGTAGCCGGCTCACTACTGAAGATGCTAGACTGTATGGGCTCCTTCCAGGTCCTGACTGCAGCCATACAGTTAGCGCTCACTACTGAAGATGCTAGACTGTATGGCTCCTTCCAGGTCCTGACTGCAGCCCATACAGTGTAGCCGGCTCACTACTGAAGATGCTAGACTGTATGGGCTCCTTCCAGGTCCTGACTGCAGCCCATACAGTGTAGCCGGCTCACTACTGAAGATGCTAGACTGTATGGCTCCTTCCAGGTCCTGACTGCAGCCCATACAGTGTAGCCGGCTCACTACTGAAGATGCTAGACTGTATGGGCTCCTTCCAGGTCCTGACTGCAGCCCATACAGTGTAGCCGGCTCACTACTGAAGATGCTACACTGTATGGCTCCTTCCAGGTCCTGACTGCAGCCCATACAGTGTAGCCGGCTCACTACTGAAGATGCTAGACTGTATGGGCTCCTTCCAGGTCCTGACTGCAGCCCATACAGTGTAGCCGGCTCACTACTGAAGATGCTAGACTGTATGGGCCTTCCAGGTCCTGACTGCAGCCCATACAGTCTAGCCGGCTCACTACTGAAGATGCTAGACTGTATGGGCTCCTTCCAGGTCCTGACTGCAGCCCATACAGTTAGCCGGCTCACTACTGAAGATGCTAGACTGTATGGGCTCCTTCCAGGTCCTGACTGCAGCCCATACAGTGTAGCCGGCTCACTACTGAAGATGCTAGAATGTATGGGCTCCTTCCAGGTCCTGACTGCAGCCCATACAGTGTAGCGGCTCACTACTGAAGATGCTAGACTGTATGGGCTCCTTCCAGGTCCTGACTGCAGCCCATACAGTTAGCCGGCTCACTACTGAAGATGCTAGACTGTATGTGCTCCTTCCAGGTCCTGACTGCAGCCCATACAGTGTAGCCGGCTCACTACTGAAGATGCTAGATGTATGGGCTCCTTCCAGGTCCTGACTGCAGCCCATACAGTGTAGCCGGCTCACTACTGAAGATGCTAGACTGTATGGGCTCCTTCCAGGTCCTGACTGCAGCCCATACAGTGTAGCCGGCTCACTACTGAAGATGCTAGACTGTATGTGCTCCTTCCAGGTCCTGACTGCAGCCATACAGTGTAGCCGGCTCACTACTGAAGATGCTAGACTGTATGGGCTCCTTCCAGGTCCTGACTGCAGCCCATACAGTGTAGCCGGCTCACTACTGAAGATGCTAGACTGTATGTGCTCCTTCCAGGTCCTGACTGCAGCTCATACAGTGTAGCTGGCTCACTACTGAAGATGCTAGACTGTATGGGCTCCTTCCAGGTCCTGACTGCAGCCCATACAGTATAGCCGGCTCACTACTGAAGATGCTAGACTGTATGGGCTCCTTCCAGGTCCTGACTGCAGCCCATACAGTTAGCCGGCTCACTACTGAAGATGCTAGACTGTATGGGCTCCTTCCAGGTCCTGACTGCAGCCCATACAGTGTAGCCGGCTCACTACTGAAGATGTCCTGAGCGCTCGAGCGCTATATGAGGCTGATGTGCTCCAGGTCTGACTGCGCCTCAGTTAGTCATGATGCTGATGTTGGGTCTCGGTCCGGCGCTCGTTGCGTCAATGAAGTCTAGATGATGTCCTCAGGTCTGACTGCCATATTCGGCTCTAGAGAGTGAGATGGGTCTTCAGGTCTGACCGCATCGTTAGCGTACTAGAATGTAGATATGGCTCTTCAGGTCCTGAGAGCCATACGTTAGCCGTCCTACGAGGTGATGTTGCTTCGTCTATGCCTGTCGCAGAGATGCTGATGTATGGGTCCTTCAGGCCTGATGCAGCCCATCAGTTAGCGGCTCCTGAAGTGTGCTGTAGCTCCTTCAGCGCGGCCATAAGGAGCGCATGAGTGCTAAGTGGGCCTTCAGTCCTGACTGACCTAGTGGTCACTCTAGTCTAGTTGGTCCTTCGGCTAGCAAGGCGGCTCATATGATAGTGAGTCCTCGGTCGAGGCACAGTTGCGCATACGAAGATGCCCCCCCCCCCCCCCCCCCCCCCCCCCCCCCCCCCCCCCCCCCCCCCCCCCCCCCCCCCCCCCCCCCCCCCCCCCCCCCCCCCCCCCCCCCCCCCCCCCCCCCCCCCCCCCCCCCCCCCCCCCCCCCCCCCCCCCCCCCCCCCCCCCCCCCCCCCCCCCCCCCCCCCCCCCCCCCCCCCCCCCCCCCCCCCCCCCCCCCCCCCCCCCCCCCCCCCCCCCCCCCCCCCCCCCCCCCCCCCCCCCCCCCCCCCCCCCCCCCCCCCCCCCCCCCCCCCCCCCCCCCCCCCCCCCCCCCCCCCCCCCCCCCCCCCCCCCCCCCCCCCCCCCCCCCCCCCCCCCCCCCCCCCCCCCCCCCCCCCCCCCCCCCCCCCCCCCCCCCCCCCCCCCCCCCCCCCCCCCCCCCCCCCCCCCTAGATGAACTGTGGTCTTCCATGTCCTGACTGCAGACATTAGTGCTCCCTCTAAGATGCTAGACTGTATGTGCTCCTTCCAGGTCTGACTGCAGCCATACAGTGTAGTGGCTCCTACTGAAGTGCTAGACTGTATGGGCTCCTTCAGTCCTGATGAGCCAACGTGTACGCTCACTTGAATGTAGACTGTAGGCTCCTTCAGGTCCTACTGAGACCATACAGTGTACGGCTCACTATAAGATGCAGACATGTATGGCCTTCCAGTCTGATGAGCCATACTGTAGCCGCCCTATGAATGCTAGTGTATGGGTCCTTCGGTCCTGACTGCACCATCGTATGCCGGCTCACTACTGAAGATGCTAGACTGTATGGCCTCCGTCCGTGACTGCAGCCCATCAGTGTAGCCGGTCCACTGAAGATGCGCTGTATGGGCTCCTTCCAGGTCCTACTGCAGCCCATACAGTGTAGCGGCTCACTACTGAAGATGTAGTGTAGGGCTCCTTCCAGGTCCTGACTGCAGCCATCAGTCTGACGACTCATGAAGTGTGATGTATGTGTCCTTCCAGGTCCTGACTGCAGCCCATACAGTGTAGCCGGCCACTACTGAAGATGCTCACTTAGTGCTCTTCCAGGTCCTGACTGCCCATCTGTAGCGGCTCACTACTGAAGTGCTGACTGTATGGGCCTCAGGTCTGACTGCAGCCCATACGTTAGCCGCTACTATGAAGTGCTCACTGTATGTGCCTTCAGGTCCTGACGCAGCCCATTCAGTGGCCGGCTCACTACTGAAGAGTAGCTATGTATGGGCTCTGATCAGGCCATGAGCCCTACAGTGTACCGCTCACTACTGAAGTGCTGACTGTTGTGCTTCCAGGTCCTGACTGCGCCTACAGCAGCCATACTGGAGATGCTAACTGTATGGGCCCTTCCAGGTCCTGACTGCAGCCCATACAGTTGCGGCCTACTGAGACTAGAAGATGGGCCTTCCAGGTCCTGCTGCAGCCCATACAGTGTAGCGGCTCACTCGAGTGAGATGTATGGGTTCCTCAGGTCCGCTGCAGCCCATACAGTGTAGCCGGCTCACTACTGAATGCTGACTGTATGGGCTCCTTCCGGCTGACTGCACCCATACAGTATAGCCGGCTCACTACTGAAATGCTAGACTGTATGTGCTCCTTCCAGGTCCTGACTGCAGCCCATACAGTGTAGCGGCCCTACTGAAGATGCTAGACTGTATGGGCTCCTTCCAGGTCCTGACTGCAGCCCATACAGTATAGCCGGCTCACTACTGAAGATGCTAGACTGTATGGGCTCCTTCCAGGTCCTGACTGCAGCCCATACAGTATAGCCGGCTCACTACTGAAGATGCTAGACTGTATGTGCTCCTTCCAGGTCCTGACTGCAGCCATACAGTGTAGCTGGCTCACTACTGAAGATGCTAGACTGTATGGGCTCCTTCCAGGTCCTGACTGCAGCCCATACAGTATAGCCGGCTCACTACTGAAGATGCTAGACTGTATGTGCTCCTTCCAGGTCCTGACTGCAGCTCATACAGTGTAGCTGGCTCACTACTGAAGATGCTAGACTGTATGTGCTCCTTCCAGGTCCTGACTGCAGCCCATACAGTGTAGCTGGCTCACTACTGAAGATGCTAGACTGTATGGGCTCCTTCCAGGTCCTGATGTGTCGACCCGCCACCACAATTGTGGGTTACCAGGGCAATGGGGTACTCAGAGCCGAGCCCGTAGAAGTCTATGGGGATTTTGTCACAGGTAGCTGTGGCTCGGTCTGTGGCCCGGGCGGTCTGGCGTATGTTGGGGATATATTTACAGGGGATTGATTTATGTACAGTTCGTGACGCCACCTGTAGTATTCTGGTAATTTGTACCAGCGCTGCTGTAGATCTCTGAGGGGATGGTGAGGCAGCTAGATGTCGGGTCCCCTACAGGTGGGACTCTTCCCTCAGGTCGGTAGTTAGGTAGGGATTGTGCAGGCATGCAATAATAACTCAGTCTCACACAGTCAACGTCTTTCCATACCTTTACTTGCAAGATGATAAGGCAGGTCCCGGGGAGGCTGATGGGGTTGATGGAGGATGAGCTTTGAGGCAACAGCTAAGCAAGTTAGGGGCCTCCTTTACTGTCCAATGAAGCTGAGTACGACCAGCCTGAAGCGTAATCCTCTCAAATCTCCAGCTTATCTTTAGCTGTACCTGCCCAGTCAGATTTGTGTTAGAAGCCTTCCTGCGAGGGAGCTGAATCCTTTTATTGTCGTGCACTAACTCAAAGTCTTCACACCCCCTGACTCCAGCTACGTTCTGACTATAAGGGGCTTGTCTGCCGCGACCTAGGGTCCGGTAGATTCCTGGTTTTCTCTTCACTATGCTGTACAATAGTGATCCTTCGGTCCCCAGTAACCGGTTGCAACGTGCAGGACTTTTCCAAGTCAAAAGCACTTTTCCAATTATCTTCCTTCCACTTTGCCCTTCGCCTTGCTTGTCTCTTAATAGATAGTTCAGTCTTTCTTCCAGTGGGGCACAGCTCTGACTAGACTAAGGTGTATACAGACACCTACACCAGACTCCACTTTCTGAACTGATGATAGACTTAAACTGGACACGTCTACTCTGTCCAAGGACAGGAAACTGACTTCTCACTCTGAAGTCCGGACACTGACTGACTAAATCACTCCCTTCCACACCCCTGCTGGGTGTGTCAGAAGTGTACATGATGTCATGAAGAGACCTTAACTGTTACCTCTCCACTCATCCTCCTGGTATTGTGTACCAGGGCTACACATTCCCCCATGGTAAATGACAGCACTCCCGGGCTGTAAAATACAAGAAGACAGAAAAATTTTGTTTATGCATAACAACAAACATTAACTTCTTCCCATCCGGGAGGTGAGAACACCTTGAACGTTACGAACAATAACATTTTACATATAGAAATACAAAAGTATCAAATAGCATTTAATAAATATATATACAAGATACTTGTGAAGGACCCGCACCAAACCTTCAACGTGGGTCCTGGGTGGGCTGCAGGACATCCAAATGCAGACCTCACTCAGTGCCACACCACACGGGTTTTTGGTTCAGAGGTGAGTCAAGGTTTCATGTGAAACCATTAAGAAGGCACTTTAGTGCAACTATTTACAGGATACAGTTTTTGGGCTGGCTCAGTCCTCAGCCTCTGAGTCCATTGTTAAACGAAGACATAATAGGGAAAAAACACATTTATATATATAGACTTTTCACAATATATTTACATCAATTCGTTATAATCACTGCTGATATCTAATGGGTAATTTCCCTTTTGTGATTCTCTCTGATCTACGTGGTGTAGTTTCAGGTATAACAAGTTGCGATCTGTCTGCACTGCGTAACGGCAAACTATAGAACTGCCTTAACCTTTCTATGGATCTGGCAAGCGTACTGATGGCTGGGCGGTGTGAGTCAGCTTCACCAGGGGATCCCATAGTATGGGGCGCTGCTTCAGATGATCCATCTTGAGGTTCTACAGGTTGAGGTGTTGCTGGAATGGGTAACTCCTGGACTGGCTCAACTGGCACCACAGGCACAACTGGAGGTAAAACTTCCTCTTGTGGCTGATAAAACTGCAACACTGGAATTATCACAGCATCTCCCAGTCGGGGCCAATCCGCAGGAAAATCTCCCAGATCGGTGTGTATGACCTCTTCCTTTCTTTCTCTTTGATTGAGGACAGGGTTCTTTTCACAACTCTTTAAGTGTTCTGGACACAACTTCAAATGATCTCTGGACACAGTGGTTGTTGTTCTTCCTCCGTCTTTACTGACGACACAAACTTTTCTGTTGTCGTATTTAGAATCTTGTATGACGTAGGGTTCTTGCTCCCACTGATTATCCAGTTTGTGCATCTTTCTTTTTCTTTTTAATACTACCTCTCCAGGCATCAGAGGCTTGGCAGGAGCATTTCTGTTGTAAACATCTTCCTGTTTCTCCCGTGCCTTATTGAGACTTTCCTCCACACAGATTTGTACTCTTCTGTATTGCTCTTGCCGATTGACGTCCCAGTTTTCACGCGTCGTCTGCCTCCGGTTCTACCACTCCAAGTTCTAGGATCCATTGGTAGTTTTCCGGCCTTGCTCTCATAAGATAGGCTGGAGTGCAGTTAGTTGAGCTTACAGGTATATGTTATACAAATCAACCAAATCAGGTAGTAAATCCGGCCATCGATTCCTGTCTTCCAACGGTATGGATCTCAACAAGTCAAGGACAATATGGTTCATCTTTTCACAAAGACCGTTGGTTTGAGGGTGTATGGTGTCGTTCTTATTTTCTTGCACCCGTACATATGACAGAATTCCTTGAATAAATCGGCTTCAAAAGCAGGTCCCTGATCGGTTAAGACTTGCTCGGGATACCCATGCGGTCTGCAGAAGCTTGCTTGAAAGGTCTTCGCGGCCGTCACTGCGGTCTGGTCTTACTGGAACACTACCAGAAATCTGGAGTAATGGTCCACCATGGTCAAGGCGTATGAGTATCCAGATCTACTCGGCGACAGTTTGACTGGTCCAGGGCCACAATCTCCAGGGACGAGTCGTCCGGATAGGTTGCAGGGGTGCCTTTGACTACCGTAGTCCTTTCTTCTGAGACCACAGGGTCCACAGTTCCGACACCACCTCTCGACAGAGCTGCGCATCCCTACCCAGTAGAACCGGCATCTCAACAGGGTCTCCAGCTTCCTCCAGCCAAAGTGTCCTGCTTGATCGTGGTACGCTTCCAACACCATTGGGACGTCTGCCTTGGGGACCACGATTTGCCAGACCATTTCATGGGTTCTGGGGTTGACGTATCTTCTGCACAACTTCTCACGGTATAGGAACAACCTGCTTTTCTCGTTCCACAGGAGCTTTGCTGACATAGGTGCATCCTTTTCCAGAGAGGAGCCTTCCTGTCTTAACAACTCCTTGATGCGGCTGACCACTGGATCACTGTCCTGAGTCTCTTTCCAGCTTGATGGGGTAAAGGATTTAATGTTGCACCATTCTGCTTTCTGTGGACTCGATGCTCGTGGACTACCCCATTTCGATGGAACGCGGGTAGCTCAATTTCTTCCAGGTCGTCCGATTCTTCTTCCGTGTCAGAGTCATGCGGCCTTCGGGACAACGCATCAGCATTAGCATTCTTTCGACCTGCCCGGTACTTGATAGTAAACTGGTAATTGGACAACCGGCCATCCATCGCTGCTCCATGGCGCCCAGCTTGGCGGTTTCCAGGTGCGTTAACGGGTTGTTGTCTGTAAACGCAGTGAACTTATTGGAGGCCAGATAGTGCTTAAATCTTTCAGTAATGGCCCAGACCAGCGCCAGAAACTCTAGCTTGAAGCTGCTATAATTTTCCGGATTCCTTCAGTTGGCCTGAGTTTTCTGCTAGCATAAGCGATGACTTTTTCTTGTCCATTCTGCTTCTGACTGAGAACGGCTCCCAACCCTTCATTACTGGCGTCAGTGTACAACAGGAACGGTTGGCTGTAATCAGGATAGGTTAAGATCTCATCACCTGTAAGGATCTCTTTCATCTTTTGGAATGCTTCAGCCTGTTCTTTACCCCAATTAAAGGAGGGTTTCTGCTCTTTAAGGATTGTCCTACCAGGAGGTCCTGTAAAGGAGCTGCCTTCTTCGTGTAATCTTTCACGAATCTCCTATAGTAACCCGTTAGTCCCAGGAACTGTCGCACTCCTTAAGGTTCTTCGGCTCCGGCCACTTCTGGATGGCAGTGACTTTCTCTGGGTCCGGCGCTACTCCTTCCGAACTGACGATGTGCCCCAAGTATTGTACCTTCTGCTTGAGTAGATGGCATTTTGAGGGTTTCAACTTCATCCCGTACCTGGACAGGGACTCGAATACTTCTGCCAGGTGCTTCAGATGGTCCTCATATGTCTTGGAATACACGATAACGTCGTCTAGGTATAGCAGCACGGTTTCAAAATTGAGATGTCCCAGACAGTTTTCCATCACTCTCTGAAATGTTCCTGGGGCACTACTGAGCCCAAACGGCATTCTGTCGAACTCACAGAGCCCCATTGGGGTGGTGAAAGCCGTTTTCTCACGATCCTCCTCAGCCACAGCCACTTGCCAGTAACCACTAGTCAGATCAAGGGTAGAAAAGTAGTTAGCCGTTTTCAGAGCAGCTAATGATTCCTCTATACGTGGTAGCGGGTATGCATCCTTGTGTGTTATGCGGTTCACCTGCCTGTAATCCACACACATTCTCATACTACCATCTTTCTTTTTAACCAGAACTAGAGGGGCTGCCCAGGGGCTACAACTATCCCTTATCACCCCAGCTTTCTTCATATCATTCAACATTTCTTTAGCTTTCTGATAATGAGCTGGAGGTATGGGCCTATACCGCTCTTTGATGGGAGGATGACTGCCAGTAGGGATATGATGTTGTACTCCCTTAATTGTCCCAAAATCAAGTGGATTTTTGCTAAACACTTGGGCGTACTCTTGCACCACCCGTAATACCCCTTGCTTCTGGTGAGCGGGAGTGGTGTCCGTCCCAACATGGAGTGCTGACACCATTCCGCCACCTGAGTTGCTGGGTCATTGTCCTCCTCTATTTGACAGGAGTCTAAGGACTCAGCCGGGAGAATAGAATTATTATCAACAGCATGAAGTTTAGCAATGGTTGCATAACGGGGTAAATTTACCTCATCATCTCCCCAATTGAGAAGTCGTACCGGTACTCTTCCATTCACCACTTCTACTACTCCTCTAGCAGTCATAAGTGTAGGTCTATGTTCTGAATGGTGGGGTTCTACTACAGCTTGGTAATTCTGTCCTCTCAGACCTATGGCTGCCCTGCACCAAATGATCATTTCACTCATTGGGGGTATCACAATAGGAACTGAGTCAGTGACCCGTACATTACCAATTTCGCCGTCGGTAAGCTTCGCTTGCTGCTGACACACCAGGGCCCGGATCTCTCTTTGGATTACTCCTCTCTGCCTTGGTCGGGCAATCTCAGCGAGCTGTTGGAGCAAGAACACAACTTCTCCCAAACAATTACCGATAATGTTAGTACCCAAAATGATATTTAAACCGTTCTCCTCATTTACAGTCTTTACTACCAGAAGCCCTTGGTCTTTCAACTCCTCTCTGCCCACCTTTACATCTACACATTTTGTTCCGAGTACTTCTACAGGAAGACCATTCGAAGCATACACAGTAAAGTCAAGGCTCGGAGGTTTAAGACTGTCCATTGACCAGTACTTGGTATATAGAGCATCAGGTATTAGGGTCACCTGCGACCCAGTGTCTAACAATGCTGGAACAGCAATACCATCTAGAATAATAGACAGGTAGGGTCGCCCGCCCACATACCTGCGGTTCCAGTCTAGGGGGCCTGACGGGTATTCTCCTGGGTGTTGGCCCTTGGACCCAGGTTCTGCCCGTTTAAAGGACACTGTTAGACAGATGACCTTTCCGGTTGCAGCGATAACAGATGATCTCTCGACGAGAAGGGTGTTGATCAGAGGTTGCTCCTGGGGGTGGCGTTGTCCTCCTCCGGGGGGGCGACGTCTTCTTTCTTCTCCGGTGCATCCACGGAACGTCCTCTGGGCAGTCAGCTAGCAAGATCTTCCCTTCCTCTTCTTTCCGCAGCTGAGGGCACTCATTACAGCAGCCAGATTTTTAGTCAGCTGGCGCACCTCTGAGCGCAGACAGTCCAATTCACTAGGAGGTGTCACCTGCGTTTTGGTTTCTGCCACTAGCGGGGAACAGGGGGTTACTGCCGGTTCCAGAGTGACTTCACCCTGATGATGTTGGGTGGCCACCTCGGGTTTGCCCAGGGGCCGCAGCCCTTTTATTGCCATGTCCTTTAGGGCATCAAAGGTAGCATCCGGATGATCTAAGGACCACCAATTTACAGTTCTGCGTTCCTCTGGGGATCTCAATCCCTGTATAAATTGTTCTTTCAGCATTCTATTCTCGTCGATAGCATTTAAATTGTTAATTTGCTTGAGGGCTCTCAGGGCTCCCTGTAGTCGGCAAGCGTAATCCCGGATGCTGTCACCTGGCTGTTGTGAACAGTGATAGAAGGCCATCCGGAGATCCGTTTCTGTGCGGTCTTCAAATATGGCATGAAGCTTCAGGAAGATCGCAGGTACCGACTCCTGATCAACAGTATCCCAAGTCTCCACTTCCCTTTCAGCAGCGCCAGTTAGCTGCCCTATTAGCACAGCAGCTTTTTGTCTCTCAGGCATAGGGGTACATTTCTAAGATGCTGCATAACTTCCGCTTGAAGCCTGCTAATGTGCCTGGCCCACCGCTGTATTGGGGAAGCCATTTCGCCCCAGGCATATATGGGAGCGTTAGTGGCATGATCGGGACTACCGGGCTGGGTGCTGGACCTGCACCCCCATCTGGCGCTACAATACCAACGGTGCGGGATTGGGGACTCCGGCCGGGGCCGCACTGTCAGCCGGTTGTTGTGACATCTTAGCGCCCCCTTGGTTAAACGGAGCCTACCGGTTTCAGATGCTGCTACTTCACAGGCACCGCAGTGGGAACAGGACCTTCGTCGCAGGCGCTCTGATGTCAGAGCGTTCACTTCCTGTTGCAGGACCTGCCGCTCTATTTTGCGATGCAATTTGCTATGCGGATTGCAATGCAGATTGTGATGCAGTTTGCTATGCGGATTGCGATGCGGTTTGCGATGCAGATTGCTATGCAGTTCGCTATGCGGTTTGCGATGCAGATTGCTATGCAGTTCGCTATGCGGTTTGCGATGCAGATTGCTATGCAGTTTGCGATGCGGTTTGCGATGCAGATTGCTATGCAGTTTGCGATGCGGTTTGGGGTGCAGGTTGGGGGCGTGTCCAAGACTCTGCGCGCTTTTTCAGGTCCGCCCACCTTCTTCTCCAGCGCCTGAGGGCGCGAATATGGCGGCAAAATGGCGGATTTTAGCGCCAAAAATAGCAAACAGTCCTTTTTCACAAAAACAATCCACAGGCACACAGGGCTCGCAATTGTGCAAGTTTCGTATCCTGTTCGTGACGCCAAAAATTGTGTCGACCCGCCACCACAATTGTGGGTTACCAGGGCAATGGGGTACTCAGAGCCGAGCCATGGAAGTCTATGGGGATTTTGTCACAGGTAGCTGTGGCTCGGTCTGTGGCCCGGGCGGTCTGGCGTATGTTGGGGATATATTTACAGGGGATTGATTTATGACAGTTCGTGACGCCACCTGTAGTATTCTGGTAATTTAGTACCAGCGCTGCTGTAGATCTCTGAGGGGATGGTGATGGCAGCTAGATGTCGGGTCCCCTACAGGTGGGACTCTTCCCTCAGGTCGGTAGTTAGGTAGGGATTGTGCAGGCATGCAATAATAACTCAGTCTCACACAGTCAACGTCTTTCCATACCTTTACTTGCAAGATGATAAGGCAGGTCCCGGGGAGGCTGATGGGGTTGATGGAGGATGAGCTTTGAGGCAACAGCTAAGCAAGTTAGGGGCCTCCTTTACTTTCCAATGAAGCTGAGTACGACCAGCCTGAAGCGTAATCCTCTCAAATTCCAGCTAATCTTTAGCTGTACTGCCCAGTCAAATTTGTGTTAGAAGCCTTCCTGCGAGGGAGCTGAATCCTTTTATTGTCGTGCACTAACTCAAAGTCTTCACACCCCCTGACTCCAGCTACGTTCTGACTATAAGGGGCTTGTCTGCCGCGACCTAGGGTCCGGTAGATTCCTGGTTTTCTCTTCACTATGCTGTACAATAGTGATCCTTCGGTCCCCAGTAACCGGTTGCAACGTGCAGGACTTTTCCAAGTCAAAAGCACTTTTCCAATTATCTTCCTTCCACTTTGCCCTTCGCCTTGCTTGTCTCTTAATAGATAGTTCAGTCTTTCTTCCAGTGGGGCACAGCTCTGACTAGACTAAGGTGTATACAGACACCTACACCAGACTCCACTTTCTGAACTGATGATAGACTTAAACTGGACACGTCTACTCTGTCCAAGGACAGGAAACTGACTTCTCACTCTGAAGTCCGGACACTGACTGACTAAATCACTCCCTTCCACACCCCTGCTGGGTGTGTCAGAAGTGTACATGATGTCATGGAGAGACCTTAACTGTTACCTCTCCACTCATCCTCCTGGTATTGTGTACCAGGGCTACACATCTGGACCTTCCAGTCGACTGCAGCCCATACAGTTAGCCGGCTCACTACTGAAGATGCTAGACTGTATGGCTCCTTCCAGGTCCTGACTGCAGCCCATACAGTGTAGCCGGCTCACTACTGAAGATGCTAGACTGTATGGGCTCCTTCCAGGTCTGACTGCAGCCCATACAGTATAGCGGCTCACTACTGAAGATGCTAGACTGTATGGGTTCCTTCCAGGTCCTGACTGCAGCCCATACAGTCTAGCCGGCTCACTACTGAAGATGCTAGACTGTATGGGCTCCTTCCAGGTCCTGACTGCAGCCCATACAGTGTAGCCGGCTCACTACTGAAGATGCTAGACTGTATGGGCTCCTTCCAGGTCCTGACTGCAGCCCATACAGTCTAGCCGGCTCACTACTGAAGATGCTAGAATGTATGGGCTCCTTCCAGGTCCTGACTGCAGCCCATACAGTGTAGCCGGCTCACTACTGAAGATGCTAGACTGTATGTGGCTCCTTCCAGGTCCTGACTGCAGCCCATACAGTGTAGCCGGCTCACTACTGAAGATGCTAGACTGTATGGGCTCCTTCCAGGTCCTGCTGCAGCCCATACAGTGTAGCCGGCTCACTACTGAAGATGCTAGAATGTATGGGCTCCTTCCAGGTCCTGACTGCAGCCCATACAGTGTAGCGGCTCACTACTGAAGATGCTAGAACTGTATGGGCTCCTTCCAGGTCCTGACTGCAGCCCATACAGTGTAGCTGGCTCACTACTGAAGATGCTAGACTGTATGGGCTTTCCTTCCAGGTCCTGACTGCAGCCCATACAGTGTACCGCTCACTACTGAAGATGCTAGACTGTATGGGCTCCTTCCAGGTCCTGACTGCAGCCCATACAGTCTAGCCGGCTCACTACTGAAGATGCTAGACTGTATGGCTCCTTCCAGGTCCTGACTGCAGCCCATACAGTGTAGCCGGCTCACTACTGAAGATGCTAGACTGTATGGGCTCCTTCCAGGTCCTGACTGCAGCCCATACAGTCTAGCGGCTCACTACTGAAGATGCTAGAATGTATGGCTCCTTCCAGGTCCTGACTGCAGCCCATACAGTCTAGCCGGCTCACTACTGAAGATGCTAGATGTATGGCTCCTTCCAGGTCCTGACTGCAGCCCATACAGTGTAGCGGCTCACTACTGAAGATGCTAGACTGTATGGGCTCCTTCAGGTCCTGACTGCAGCCCATACAGTTAGCCGGCTCACTACTGAAGATGCTAGACTGTATGGCTCCTTCCAGGTCCTGACTGCAGCCCATACAGTGTAGCCGGCTCACTACTGAAGATGCTAGAATGTATGGTGCTCCTTCCAGGTCCTGACTGCAGCCCATACAGTGTAGCCGGCTCACTACTGAAGATGCTAGACTGTATGGGCTCCTTCCAGGTCCTGACTGCAGCCCATACAGTGTAGCCGGCTCACTACTGAAGATGCTAGACTGTATGAGCTCCTTCCAGGTCCTGACTGCAGCCCATACAGTGTAGCCGGCTCACTACTGAAGATGCTAGACTGTATGTGCTCCTTCCAGGTCCTGACTGCAGCCCATACAGTGTAGCCGGCTCACTACTGAAGATGCTAGACTGTATGGGCTCCTTCCAGGTCCTGACTGCAGCCCATACAGTGTAGCCGGCTCACTACTGAAGATGCTAGAATGTATGTGCTCCTTCAAGGTATAAATTATTAAAGCCAGCAGAATATATGCGTTCCTTCCAGGTCCTGACTGCAGCCCATACAGTGTAGCTGGCTCACTACTGAAGATGCTAGAATGTATGTGCTCCTTCAAGGTATAAATTATTAAAGCCAGCAGAATATATGCGTTCCTTCCAGGTGCCTGGCTGCAGCACATACAGTCTAGCCGGCTCACTACTGAAGATGCTAGACTGTATGGGCTCCTTCCAGGTCCTGACTGCAGCCCATACAGTGTAGCTGGCTCACTACTGAAGATGCTAGACTGTATGGGCTCCTTCCAGGTCCTGACTGCAGCCCATACAGTGTAGCCGCTCACTACTGAAGATGCTTGACTGTATGGGCTCCTTCCAGGTCCTGACTGCAGCCCATACAGTGTAGCCGGCTCACTACTGAAGATGCTAGAATGTATGGGCTCCTTCCAGGTCCTGACTGCAGCCCATACAGTGTAGATGGCTCACTACTGAAGATGCTAGAAAGTATGGGCTCCTTCCAGGTCCTGACTGCAGCCCATACAGTGTAGCCGGCTCACTACTGAAGATGCTAGACTGTATGATCTCCTTCCAGGTCCTGACTGCAGCCCATACAGTGTAGCTGGCTCACTACTGAAGATGCTAGACTGTATGGGCTCCTTCCAGGTCCTGACTGCAGCCCATACAGTGTAGCTGGCTCACTACTGAAGATGCTAGACTGTATGGGCTCCTTCCAGGTCCTGACTGCAGTCCATACAGTCTAGCCGGCTCACTACTGAAGATGCTAGACTGTATGGGCTCCTTCCAGGTCCTGACTGCAGCCTATACAGTGTAGCCGCCTCACTACTGAAGATGCTAGAATGTATGGGCTCCTTCCAGGTCCTGACTGCAGCCCATACAGTGTAGCCGGCTCACTACTGAAGATGCTAGAATGTATGGGCTCCTTCCAGGTCCTGACTGCAGCCCATACAGTGTAGCCGACTCACTACTGAAGATGCTAAAATGTATGGGCTCCTTCCAGGTCCTGACTGCAGCCCATACAGTGTAGCTGGCTCACTACTGAAGATGCTAGACTGTATGGGTTCCTTCCAGGTCCTGACTGCAGCCCATACAGTGTAGCCGGCTCACTATTGAAGATGCTAGACTGTATGGGCTCCTTCCAGGTCCTGACTGCAGCCCATACAGTGTAGCCGGCTCACTACTGAAGATGCTAGACTGTATGGGCTCCTTCCAGGTCCTGACTGCAGCCCATACAGTGTAGCCGCCTCACTACTGAAGATGCTAGAATGTATGGGCTCCTTCCAGGTCCTGACTGCAGCCCATACAGTGTAGCCGGCTCACTACTGAAGATGCTAGAATGTATGGGCTCCTTCCAGGTCCTGACTGCAGCCCATACAGTGTAGCCGACTCACTACTGAAGATGCTAGAATGTATGGGCTCCTTCCAGGTCCTGACTGCAGCCCATACAGTGTAGCCGGCTCACTACTGAAGATGCTAGAATGTATGGGCTCCTTCCAGGTGCCTGACTGCAGCCCATACAGTGTAGCCGGCTCACTACTGAAGATGCTAGACTGTATGGGCTCCTTCCAGATCCTGACTGCAGCCCATACAGTGTAGCCGGCTCACTATTGAAGATGCTAGAATGTATGGCCTCCTTCCAGGTCCTGACTGCAGCCCATACAGTGTAGCCGGCTCACTACTGAAGATGCTAGACTGTATGAGCTCCTTCCAGGTCCTGACTGCAGCCCATACAGTGTAGCCGGCTCACTACTGAAGATGCTAGACTGTATGTGCTCCTTCCAGGTCCTGACTGCAGCCCATACAGTCTAGCCGGCTCACTACTGAAGATGCTAGACTGTATGGGCTCCTTCCAGGTCCTGACTGCAGCCCATACAGTGTAGCTGGCTCACTACTGAAGATGCTAGAATGTATGTGCTCCTTCAAGGTATAAATTATTAAAGCCAGCAAATATATGCGTTCCTTCCAGGTGCCTGGCTGCAGCCCATACAGTCTAGCCGGCTCACTACTGAAGATGCTAGACTGTATGGGCTCCTTCCAGGTCCTGACTGCAGCCCATACAGTGTAGCTGGCTCACTACTGAAGATGCTAGACTGTATGGGCTCCTTCCAGGTCCTGACTGCAGCCCATACAGTGTAGCCGGCTCACTACTGAAGATGCTTAACTGTATGGGCTCCTTCCAGGTCCTGACTGCAGCCCATACAGTGTAGCCGGCTCACTACTGAAGATGCTAGAATGTATGGGCTCCTTCCAGGTCCTGACTGCAGCCCATACAGTGTAGCTGGCTCACTACTGAAGATGCTAGAATGTATGGGCTCCTTCCAGGTCCTGACTGCAGCCCATACAGTGTAGCCGGCTCACTACTGAAGATGCTAGACTGTATGAGCTCCTTCCAGGTCCTGACTGCAGCCCATACAGTGTAGCTGGCTCACTACTGAAGATGCTAGACTGTATGGGCTCCTTCCAGGTCCTGACTGCAGCCCATACAGTCTAGCCGGCTCACTACTGAAGATGCTAGACTGTATGGGCTCCTTCCAGGTCCTGACTGCAGCCCATACAGTGTAGCCGGCTCACTACTGAAGATGCTAGACTGTATGGGCTCCTTCCAGATCCTGACTGCAGCCCATACAGTGTAGCCGGCTCACTACTGAAGATGCTAGAATGTATGGGCTCCTTCCAGGTCCTGACTGCAGCCCATACAGTGTAGCCGGCTCACTACTGAAGATGCTAGACTGTATGAGCTCCTTCCAGGTCCTGACTGCAGCCCATACAGTGTAGCCGGCTCACTACTGAAGATGCTAGACTGTATGTGCTCCTTCCAGGTCCTGACTGCAGCCCATACAGTGTAGCCGGCTCACTACTGAAGATGCTAGACTGTATGGGCTCCTTCCAGGTCCTGACTGCAGCCCATACAGTGTAGCCGGCTCACTACTGAAGATGCTAGAATGTATGTGCTCCTTCAAGGTATAAATTATTAAAGCCAGCAGAATTATGCGTTCCTTCCAGGTCCTGACTGCAGCCCATACAGTGTAGCTGGCTCACTACTGAAGATGCTAGAATGTATGTGCTCCTTCAAGGTATAAATTATTAAAGCCAGCAGAATATATGCGTTCCTTCCAGGTGCCTGGCTGCAGCACATACAGTCTAGCCGGCTCACTACTGAAGATGCTAGACTGTATGGGCTCCTTCCAGGTCCTGACTGCAGCCCATACAGTGTAGCTGGCTCACTACTGAAGATGCTAGACTGTATGGGCTCCTTCCAGGTCCTGACTGCAGCCCATACAGTGTAGCCGGCTCACTACTGAAGATGCTTGACTGTATGGGCTCCTTCCAGGTCCTGACTGCAGCCCATACAGTGTAGCCGGCTCACTACTGAAGATGCTAGAATGTATGGGCTCCTTCCAGGTCCTGACTGCAGCCCATACAGTGTAGATGGCTCACTACTGAAGATGCTAGAATGTATGGGCTCCTTCCAGGTCCTGACTGCAGCCCATACAGTGTAGCCGGCTCACTACTGAAGATGCTAGACTGTATGATCTCCTTCCAGGTCCTGACTGCAGCCCATACAGTGTAGCTGGCTCACTACTGAAGATGCTAGACTGTATGGGCTCCTTCCAGGTCCTGACTGCAGCCCATACAGTGTAGCTGGCTCACTACTGAAGATGCTAGACTGTATGGGCTCCTTCCAGGTCCTGACTGCAGTCCATACAGTCTAGCCGGCTCACTACTGAAGATGCTAGACTGTATGGGCTCCTTCCAGGTCCTGACTGCAGCCCATACAGTGTAGCCGCCTCACTACTGAAGATGCTAGAATGTATGGGCTCCTTCCAGGTCCTGACTGCAGCCCATACAGTGTAGCCGGCTCACTACTGAAATGCTAGAATGTATGGGCTCCTTCCAGGTCCTGACTGCAGCCCATACAGTGTAGCCAAGTTGTGTCGACCCGCCACCACAATTGTGGGTTACCAGGGCAATGGGGTACTCAGAGCCGAGCCCATGGAAGTCTATGGGGATTGTTGTCACAGGTAGCTGTGGCTCGGTCTGTGGCCCGGGCGGTCTGGCGTATGTTGGGGGAATATTTACAAGGGATTGATTTATGTACAGTTCGTGACGCCACCTGTAGTATTCTGGTAATTATACCAGCGCTGCTATAGATCTCTGAGGGGATGGTGAGGCAGCTAGATGTCGGGTCCCCTACAGGTGGGACTGGTCCCTCAAAGTCTATGGGATTTGTGAAGTCGAGTGCGGTTAAAGAACACAGTCTCACACGGTCAGCGTCTTTCCATACCTTTACTTGCAAGATGATAAGGCAGGTCCCAGGGAGGCTGATCCAAGGAGAGTGTATCTTGAGACGGCAGCTGGACAAGTTAGGGGCCTCCTTTATCTCCAATATGATGAGTGCAACTAGCATGAAGCGTAGTTCCCTCAATTCTCCAGCTTATCCAAAGCTGTACCTGCCCAGTCAGCTTAGTGTTAGGGGCCTTCCTATGAAGGAGCTGAATTCTTACGTGGTCCTGCAGAACTCCAAAGTCTTCACTCCCCCTGACCCCAGTTACGTACTGACTATAAGGGGCTTGTCTGCCGCGACCTAGGGTCCGGTAGATTCCTGGTTTTCCTGTCACCGTGCCTGAAACAACAGTGACTCTTCGGTCCCCAGTGACCGGTAGCAATGTGCTGGACTTCTGCAATCCTGTAGCACTAATCCTATAAATCCACTTGCCTTTCGCCTTGTCCACGCTGGTAACATAAGCACTCAAAACTAGCCAAGGGTCGAGCAGTCACTTCTTTCCTTTTCCTTCCAATGAAGTTAGCCACAGATGCTCAGTTATCACAGGCAGGAGCACGTCTCTGAACCTGATACCGTCCTCTAGACAGGGATGCTGAAGACTTTCCGTGCTAATCCTTCTTCTTTCCTCAGTGTGTATTGTGAAGTGATACAGCTCTGACTAGACTAAGGTGTATTCCAAACACCTATACCAGACTCCACGATATGAACTGGTGATGAAGCAGGCTAGACTCTTTCCTCCCTCCAAACGTCTCCTCACACAGAAGTCTAGACTCTACTCCACACGTCCTCACTGTCCAAAAACAGGAACTAGACTAATCACTCTAACACCTACTACCTTGACCACTCCTCTAGAGTATACTCCACTACCCTAGGGGTGTGTCTAGTGTGTGTCGAGTGAATGGATATTTAGCATTAAACTGCCGTCTCGCCATACACTCTCCAGGGTACTGCGTGTGCCTACCACCAGGGCTACACATTCCCCCATGGTAAACGACAGCACTCCCGGGCTGTGAAATACAAAAGACATTTTGTTTATGCAATAAACATTTAACAATAACATCTTCCCATCCGGGAGGTAAGAATATCTTGAACGTTACAAACTTTAATACAAATAGTATCAAATAGCATTCAATAAATAAATATACAGTATACTTGTGAAGGACCCGCACCAAACCTTCAACGTGGGTCCTGGGTGGGCTGCAGGACGTCCGATTGCAGACCTCACTCAGTGCCACACCATACGGGTTTTGTTTTTCAGAGGTAGTTATGGATGGTTTTTGTAAAACCAAGATAGGGCACCGAAGCGCAACTATGTACAAGAAAGTTCTGGGTTAGCATAGTCCTTAACCTCAAAAGTCCATTTGTAAAGAAAGACATATTATATTAAATCACATTATAAAAGTGCAACTGTTTATCATTTATCATCTATCATTTACCCAGCCGGGCATTCTATAATTAGAAATATATATTCACTATATATAACCTGTGCAAAACTTTTTCAAAACATTTTAAACTTTTGCTTTTTACTTTTGGTAGATCCGATAGGGATCTCACCACATTTCTTACTATCTATTCATCTTCTAATAATACACCTTCCACTACATCTTCACCCCGGGGGCTGGAATGATGCAATGAGCCCTAGATCCCAAGACCAGCAAATCATGTGCTGCGATCAGGGTCTGGGTTGCGACAGTTCTGGTGCGAACCTCTAGGGGCGCAACGGGTATACTTCTCTCCGCGTGACACCGATTGCGTCTCCATTACAGTCAACGATATAGACCGCGTCAGGGTTTGCGATCTAGACCGGGTCGCATGTTGCGATGTGGAGGTGGCTTTAACTTGCGATGAACTTTGGGTCGCTAGTTGCGATGACTTTGCAGGGGGCGATGCTGGGGCACGGCCGGATGCTGCTTGAGCTGGAACGGGGACGCTGCGGTAATGGTGACGGTACCTGCGTCTAGGACGGGGTCGCGGACAATGGTGACATTCAGGGCATACCACCCCTTCATTCCCCAATGCCGCGTATAGGTGACTATATCTCCGTTTGCTAAGTCCCTCCCGGGATGGCCTTGTGGCAGGTGAGATTCTACGTCACGCCTGCTGACGAAGACCGCTGGGTAGAGGCCCGGTTCACGGAATAAAGCCCCAGCCCTTCCGGAGCTGGAACTCAGTCACACACCCCTGCCGCCGCGGTTCCCGTAAGGTACCTTTGTCGCGACGGACAGTCTCCTTGTCAGCAATCAGCTCGGCATATTGTCGCTGGCGGTTCTTCTGAGTTTCCCGCTCTTCCTCCTGCAGACGCCTCTTTTCTCCTCACGACTCCGCCATTCTTGTTCCCACTGGGCGGTGTAGGCGACGTCGTCCAGGCGCGCCATTTCGTCCCAGTCCACATCTGGTAGTGACGGACAGGACCCCTCCGGTGTCCCTGCCGGGGACCGATAATCTGCTGCGGCCTCCTGGCCGGGCGGGCGTTCCGGGATTGGCTGTACCTCCTCAACCTCCTCCGCTTCCACCGCTTCACCAGTGGGATCGGGAACGGTACTTTCGGGGGCAGCCTCCGGTTGCTCCTTCGCCTTGGGCAGCAGACTCTTCGGTACTTGGAATCGTGGGGGTTCATTGAGGGGAGAGGACGCCGTGTTTGTTAGTTGCCACTTCAGCATGTTACATCGGCGTCTCTCAATCTCCTCCAGTCCAGGTTGGAACATCTTCTTTAGGCGTGCGTTCTCCTCCTGGATCTCCAGCAACGCCCGTTGCAGGTGCAGGACGCATAAGACTCCGATGCTGATGGCAGCTTGGCGGGGGCACGGGGCCTGCCTCCCCTCCGCCGCCCCACTCGGCTGCACACGTCCTGCCTCCATCATGTCCCAGAAGATTCTTTCTTCTTTTGCGGAGACATCCGGTCTCTTCCGTGGAGGTGGGGTTTGCGTCTCCTCCTCCTCGCAGGGAAGGTGAAGAGGAGGCGGACCTCCTTTGCTGTAGGGCAGGACCGCATGTTGTAATAGCACTTTGAGAGGGCAGGCATTTTCTTCGCGCCACAGGGGGGTAGACGCCCACGAAGGCACGCCCACCTTCTTCTCCAGCGCCTGAGGGCGCGAATATGGCGACAAAAATGGCGATTTTGGCGCCAAAAGTGCAAACAGTCCTTTTCACAAAAACAAGTCCTTAGGCACACAGGGCTCGCAATTTCGCGAGTTTCGCATCCTGTTCGTCACGCCAAGTTTTTGTGTCGACCCGCCACCACAATTGTGGGTTACCAGGGCAATGGGGTACTCAGAGCCGAGCCCATGGAAGTCTATGGGATTTTGTCACAGGTAGCTGTGGCTCGGTCTGTGGCCCGGGCGGTCTGGCGTATGTTGGGGGAATATTTACAAGGGATTGATTTATGTACAGTTCGTGACGCCACCTGTAGTATTCTGGTAATTTATACCAGCGCTGCTATAGATCTCTGAGGGGATGGTGAGGCAGCTAGATGTCGGGTCCCCTACAGGTGGGACTGGTCCCTCAAAGTCTATGGATTTGTGAAGTCGAGTGCGGTTAAAGAACACAGTCTCACACGGTCAGCGTCTTTCCATACCTTTACTTGCAAGATGATAAGGCAGGTCCCAGGGAGGCTGATCCAAGGAGAGTGTATCTTTGAGACGGCAGCTGGACAAGTTAGGGGCCTCCTTTATCTCCAATATGAGAGTGCAACTAGCATGAAGCGTAGTTCCCTCAATTCTCCAGCTTATCCAAAGCTGTACCTGCCCAGTCAGCTTAGTGTTAGGGGCCTTCCTATGAAGGAGCTGAATTCTTATCGTGGTCCTGCAGAACTCCAAAGTCTTCACTCCCCCTGACCCCAGTTACGTACTGACTATAAGGGGCTTGTCTGCCGCGACCTAGGGTCCGGTAGATTCCTGGTTTTCCTGTCACCGTGCCTGAAACAACAGTGACTCTTCGGTCCCCAGTGACCGGTAGCAATGTGCTGGACTTCTGCAATCCTGTAGCACTAATCCTATAAATCCACTTGCCTTTCGCCTTGTCCACGCTGGTAACATAAGCACTCAAAACTAGCCAAGGGTCGAGCAGTCACTTCTTTCCTTTTCCTTCCAATGAAGTTAGCCACAGATGCTCAGTTATCACAGGCAGGAGCACGTCTCTGACCTGATACCGTCCTCTAGACAGGGAATGCTGAAGACTTTCCGTGCTATCCTTCTTCTTTCCTCATGTGTATGTGAAGGTGATACAGCTCTGACTAGACTAAGGTGTATTCCAAACACCTATACCAGACTCCACGATATGAACTGGTGATGAAGCAGGCTAGACTCTTTCCTCCCTCCAACGTCTCCTCACACAGAAGTCTAGACTCTACTCCACACGTCCTCACTGTCCAAAACAGGAACTAGACTAATCACCTAACACCTACTACTTGACCACTCCCTAGAGTATACTCCACTACCCTAGGGTGTGTGTCTAGTGTGTGTCGAGTGAATGGATATTAGCATTAAACTGCCGTCTCGCCATACACTCTCCAGGGTACTGCGTGTGCCTACCACCAGGGCTACACAGCTCACTACTGAAGATGCTAGATGTATGGGCTCCTTCCAGTCCTGACTGCACCCATACAGTGTAGCTGGCTCACTACTGAAGATGCTAGACTGGGTCCTTCAGGTCCTGACTGCAGCCCATACAGTGTAGCCGGCTCACTACTGAAGATGCTAGACTGTATGGGCTCCTTCCAGGTCCTGACTGCAGCCCATACAGTGTAGCTGGCTCACTACTGAAGATGCTAGACTGTATGGGCTCCTTCCAGGTCCTGACTGCAGCCCATACAGTGTAGCTGGCTCACTACTGAAGATGCTAGACTGTATGGGCTCCTTCCAGGTCCTGACTGCAGCCCATACAGTGTAGCCGGCTCACTACTGAAGATGCTAGACTGTATGGGCTCCTTCCAGGTCCTGACTGCAGCCCATACAGTGTAGCCGGCTCACTACTGAAGATGCTAGACTGTATGGGCTCCTTCCAGGTCCTGACTGCAGCCCATACAGTGTAGCCGGCTCACTACTGAAGATGCTAGACTGTATGGCTCCTTCCAGGTCCTGACTGCAGCCCATACAGTGTAGCCGGCTCACTACTGAAGATGCTAGACTGTATGTGCTCCTTCCAGGTCCTGACTGCAGCCCATACAGTGTAGCCGGCTCACTACTGAAGATGCTAGACTGTATGGGCTCCTTCCAGGTCCTGACTGCAGCCCATACAGTGTAGCCGGCTCACTACTGAAGATGCTAGACTGTATGGGCTCCTTCCAGGTCCTGACTGCAGCCCATACAGTGTAGCCGGCTCACTACTGAAGATGCTAGACTGTATGGGCTCCTTCCAGGTCCTGACTGCAGCCCATACAGTCTAGCCGGCTCACTACTGAAGATGCTAGACTGTATGGGCTCCTTCCAGGTCCTGACTGCAGCCCATACAGTCTAGCTGGTTCACTACTGAAGATGCTAGACTGTATGGGCTCCTTCCAGGTCCTGACTGCAGCCCATACAGTGTAGCCGACTCACTACTGAAGATGCTAGCTGTATGTGCTCCTTCCAGGTCCTGACTGCAGCCCATACAGTGTAGCCGACTCACTACTGAAGATGCTAGACTGTATGGGCTCCTTCCAGGTCCTGACTGCAACCCATACAGTCTAGCTGGCTCACTACTGAAGATGCTAGACTGTATGTGCTCCTTCCAGGTCCTGACTGCAGCCCATACAGTGTAGCCGACTCACTACTGAACATGCTAGACTGTATGGGCTCCTGTCAGGTCCTTGACTGCAGCCCATACAGTGTAGCCGGCTCACTACTGAAGATGCTAGAATGTATGGGCTCCTTCCAGGTCCTGACTGCAGCCATACAGTGTAGCCGGCTCACTACTGAAGATGCTAGACTGTATGGGCTCCTTCCAGGTCCTGACTGCAGCCCATACAGTGTAGCCGGCTCACTACTGAAGATGCTAGACTGTATGGGCTCCTTCCAGGTCCTGACTGCAGCCCATACAGTGTAGCTGGCTCACTACTGAAGATGCTAGACTGTATGGGCTCCTTCCAGGTCTTGACTGCAGCCCATACAGTGTAGCCGGCTCACTACTGAAGATGCTAGAATGTATGGGCTCCTTCCAGGTCCTGACTGCAGCCCATACAGTGTAGCCGGCTCACTACTGAAGATGCTAGAATGTATGGGCTCCTTCCAGGTCCTGACTGCAGCCCATACAGTGTAGCCGGCTCACTACTGAAGATGCTAGACTGTATGGGCTCCTTCCAGGTCCTGACTGCAGCCCATACAGTGTAGCCGGCTCACTACTGAAGATGCTAGACTGTATGGGCTCCTTCCAGATCCTGACTGCAGCCCATACAGTGTAGCCGGCTCACTACTGAAGATGCTAGAATGTATGGGCTCCTTCCAGGTCCTGACTGCAGCCCATACAGTGTAGCCGGCTCACTACTGAAGATGCTAGACTTTTATGAGCTCCTTCCAGGTCCTGACTGCAGCCCATACAGTGTAGCCGGCTCACTACTGAAGATGCTAGAATGTATGGGCTCTTCCAGGTCCTGACTGCAGCCCATACAGTGTAGCCGGCTCACTACTGAAGATGCTAGACTGTATGAGCTCCTTCCAGGTCCTGACTGCAGCCCATACAGTGTAGCCGGCTCACTACTGAAGATGCTAGACTGTTTTGTGCTCCTTCCAGGTCCTGACTGCAGCCCATACAGTCTAGCCGGCTCACTACTGAAGATGCTAGACTGTATGGGCTCCTTCCAGGTCCTGACTGCAGCCCATACAGTGTGCTGGGCTCACTACTGAAGATGCTAGAATGTATGTGCTCCTTCAAGGTATAAATTATTAAAGCCAGCAGAATATATGCGTTCCTTCCAGGTGCCTGGCTGCAGCCCATACAGTCTAGCCGGCTCACTACTGAAGATGCTAGACTGTATGGGCTCCTTCCAGGTCCTGACTGCAGCCCATAAGTGTAGCTGGCTCACTACTGAAGATGCTAGACTGTATGGGCTCCTTCCAGGTCCTGACTGCAGCCCATGCAGTGATAGCCGGCTCACTACTGAAGATCCTTGACTGTATGGGCTCCTTCCAGGTCCTGACTGCAGCCCATACAGTGTAGCGGCTCACTACTGAAGATGCTAGAATGTATGGGCTCCTTCCCAGGTCCTGACTGCAGCCCATACAGTGTAGCTGGCTCACTACTGAAGATGCTAGAATGTATGGGCTCCTTCCAGGTCCTGACTGCAGCCCATACAGTGTAGCCGGCTCACTACTGAAGATGCAAGACTGTATGAGCTCCTTCCCAGGTCCTGACTGCAGCCCATACAGTGTAGCTGGCTCACTACTGAAGATGCTAGACTGTATGGGCTCTTTCAGGTCCTGACTGCAGCCCATACAGTGTAGCTGGCTCACTACTGAAGATGCTAGACTGTATGGGCTCCTTCCAGGTCCTGACTGCAGTCCATACAGTCTAGCCGGCTCACTACTGAAGATGCTAGACTGTATGGGCTCCTTCCAGGTCCTGACTGCAGCCCATACAGTGTAGCCGCCTCACTACTGAAGATGCTAGAATGTATGGGCTCCTTCCAGGTCCTGACTGCAGCCCATACAGTGTAGCCGGCTCACTACTGAAGATGCTAGAATGTATGGGCTCCTTCCAGGTCCTGACTGCAGCCCATACAGTGTAGCCGACTCACTACTGAAGATGCTAGAATGTATGGGCTCCTTCCAGGTCCTGACTGCACCCCATACAGTGTAGCGGCGTCACTACTGAAGATGCTAGATGTATGGGCTCCTTCCAGGTGCCTGACTGCAGCCCATACAGTGTAGCCGGTCACTACTGAAGATGCTAGACTGTATGGGCTCCTTCCAGGATCCTGACTGCAGCCCATACAGTGTACCCGGCTCACTACTGAAGATGCTAGAATGTATGGGCTCCTTCCAGGTCCTGACTGCAGCCCATACAGTGTAGCCGGCTCACTACTGAAGATGCTAGACTGTATGAGCTCCTTCCAGGTCCTGACTGCAGCCCATACAGTCTAGCCGGCTCACTACTGAAGATGCTAGACTGTATGTGCTCTTCCCAGGTCCTGACTGCAGCCCATACAGTCTACCCGGGCTCACTACTGAAGTTGCTAGACTGTATGGGCTCCTTCCAGGTCCTGACTGCAGCCCATACAGTCTAGCTGGCTCACTACTGAAGATGCTAGACTGTAGGGGCTCCTTCCAGGTCCTGACTGCAGCCCATACGTGTAGCCGGCTCATACTGAAGATGCTAGAATGTATGGGCTCCTTCCAGGTCCTGACTGCAGCCCTACAGTGTAGCCGGCTCACTACTGAAGTTTGCTAGACTGTATGGGCTCCTTCCAGGTCCTGACTGCACCCCATACAGTGTAGCCGTCTCACTACTGAAGATGCTAGAATGTATGTGCTCCTTCAAGGTATAAATTATTAAAAGCCAGCAGAATTATATGCGTTCCTGCCAGGTCCTGACTGCAGCCCATACAGTGTAGCTGGCTCACTACTGAAGATGCTAGAATGTATGTGCTCCTTCAAGGTATAAATTATTAAAGCCAGCAGAATATATGCGTTCCTTCCAGGTGCCTGGCTGCAGACCATACAGTCTAGCCGGCTCACTACTGAAGATGCTAGACTGTATGGGCTCCTTCCAGGTCCTGACTGCAGCCCATACAGTGTAGCTGGCTCACTACTGAAGATGCTAGAATGTATGGGTCCTTCCAGGTCCTGACTGCAGCCCATTTTGTCTCGACCACGCAACCACAATTGTGGGTTACCAGGGCAATGGGGTACTCAGAGCCGAGCCCGTAGAAAGTCTATGGGGTTTGTCACAGGTAGCGGTGGCTCGGTCTGTGGCCCTGGCGGTCAGGCGTTTGTTGGGGGGAATATTTACAGGGGATAGGTAGATATTACAGTTCGTGACGCCCTGTAGTCTCTGGTAATTTGTACCAGCGCTGCTGTAGAGCTCTGAGGGGATGGTGAGGCAGCTAGATGTCGGGTCCCCTACAGGTGGGACTCTTCCTCAGGTCGATGGTTTTGATGGGATTGTGCAGGCATGCAATTAAATAACTCAGTCTCACACCGTCAGCGTCTTTCCATACCTTTTAATTGTAGATGGTAAGGCAGGTCCCAGGGGGGTGATCCCAATGGAGAATGTGTTTTGAGTTAGCAGTGGACAAGTTAGGGGCCTCCTTTACTTTCACAATGATGAGTCCAACCAGCATAAAGGTAGTTCCGTCTATAAACTCCAGCTATTTCAAAGCTTTTACTGCCCGGTCAGTTTTGTGGTTGGAGCCTTCCTATGAGAGAGCTGAGTTCTATTCTTGCTGATCAGGCTCAAGGTTCTCACTCCCCCTGACCCCAGTTACGTACCGACACTCCAAGGGCTGCTTTCTGTTACCTAAGGTCCAGTTTAAGCCTCTGGTTTTTCTACCACTAAGCGTTGAAGCTATAGTGATGCTTCGGTCCCCAGTGACCGGTGACAATGTGCAGGACTTCTCCAATCCTATAGCACTCAGAATTCCTACCACTGTGCCTTTCGCCTTGTCCGCGCTTGTAGCATAAGCATTCCTCACTTCCAAAGGTTATATAAGTCAATCTCTTCCTTACTTCTTTCCGAGCTTGTTGCCAGAATCTCAGTAATCCTCTAGGCAGGAGCACGTCTCTGAACCTTACTGTCCTTGGGACAGGAGACTGAAGTATCTGTAACTCACTCTTCCCTCCTCCTGCACAAACTTCACACTGTCTGCTTGTCCGAAGACAGGAAACTGACTGACTGGCTGCCTGCCTGACTGAGCTCATATATCCTGTGGGTGTGTCTAAGTGTGTGTTGGAATGAATGTTATTGAGCATTGACTGCTATCCCTTCCACACATCCTCCGGGTACTGCGTGTGCCTTCACACAGGGCTACACATTCCCCCATGGTAAAAGACAGCACTCCCGGGCTGTGAAATACAAAGGAAATTTTTGATTATGCATTAAACATTAACATTAACCGTCCCATCCGGGAGGTAAGGATTTCTTGAACGTTGCAAACAAAACATTAAAATAGAAAAATAACAAATATTAAATAGACATGTTCATATAATAAACGGCAAGATTCTTGTGAAGGACCCGCACCAAACCTTCAACGTGGGTCCTGGGTGGGCTGCAGGAACATATGAATGCAGACCTCACTCAGTGCCACACCACACGGGTTTTTATTATTCAGAGGTAGTTGTGGTGGTTTTATGTAAAACCAATATTGTGCACGAAGCGCAACTATCTACAGGATAAGTTCTGGGCTGGCACAGTCCTCAGCCTCTGAGTCCTTATAAGACAAAGACACATATATATTATACATCACAATAAGTGCAAAAACTCTTTACCTCCTTACCCAGCCGGGGGATTCTATTTTTTGGGGAATATATATAAACATTATATACTCATATCAACAGTGGTAAACCATTTTCACTTATATAAAAACTTATATACACTTCTTTGTTGCGGTAAACCCTGTCTGGGTCCTACCTTCTTCACATTTCTTTGTTAACTTCGGTTACACTTTTCCATCCCGGGGGCTGGAACAATGCGATGGTCCCTAGATCCCATGACTAACAAGTCGTGACCTGCTATCAGAGTCTGGGTCGCCACCGTTCTTGTACGAACCCTAGGGGCGCAAGGGTGCTTCCGCTTTATGAGACGCTGTTTTTCGTTACTGTAATGGCCACTTGCTCTCGCGATGCGGAAATAGTCGCTGTGCGCGTCGTCGTGTAAAACCGCTGATTGAGATGTGGTCTGGGTCGCAGGTTTTCGATGCAGTAGGATCAGGTTAGTGGAAGAATATCAGGTTGTGCTTCAATTTGCAAGGAGCCTGCAGGGGGCGATGCTGGGCACGGCCTGGTCTTTTTGGCCTGGAGACGGGGGACGCTGCGGTAGTGGTCCCCGTTACCTGGTCGGGGCGGGGTCGGGGACGATTTGTCCCCATTAAGGGCATACCATCCCTTTTTTCCCCAGTGGTGTATGGTTTTACAATGTCTCCTTAAAAAAAGGCCCCCCCCGGGATGGCCTTGCGGTAGGGGGATTAAAACCCCCGCGTCTGCTGAAAAAAAACCCCTGGGTAGGGCCCCCCGGTTTCCCCTTTTTAAAACCCCCACCCTTTTTTCGGAGGGGAACTCTGTCCACACCCCGGCGCCCCGGGTTTCCCCCCTCAGAGTCCTTTTTTTCCGACGGCCCCCCTTTTTGCCGCGATCAGCTCTGCATGCTGCCTTTTTGGTGGGTTTGGGGGCTGAGTTTCCTTCCCGCTCTTCCCTGCGGCGTTGTTTTTTTCTTTTCCCCCGACGGGGGCCAAAACCTCACTTCCCCCCAAGGGCGGGGGTAGGCAAATTTAAACCAGGCGCCCATCCGGTCCCAGCCAAAAGTCGGGAAAAAAAAAGGACAGGCCCCCCCCGGGGGTCCCCCCTAGGGGGACGATCTTTTTCTGGGCCCCCCGGGGCCGGGCGGGCGCCCGGAAGGGGGCCGGTTCCTTTTCCAAAAACCCCTTCCCCCCCAAAACCGCCCCCCACCGGTGGGAGGGGGTCGGTACTTTGGGGTGCCCCCGGTTTTTGCTCCTTACCTTGGGGGGGGCAAAAATTTTAAAATTTCCCGGGGAATTTAGGGGCCCCAAGGGAAGGGGGGATTTTCCCCTTTTCCCCAGCCCCCCCCTGCATCAGGGTACGCCGGGGCCCCCTCGATCTCTTAAACCCGGGGTTTGGGTGGCCCTTTTTTTTTTTCAGTCGTGCATTTTTTTCTTAATTTCCAGAATTTTTTTTTGCTGCGGTTTTGGCAGGACCAGGAAAATTTCCCCCGGTGCTGGTGGCAGCTTGGCGGGGGAAAGGGGGGCCTCCCTTTCCCCCCGTTCCCCCTGCTCGGCCGCACACGTCCTTTTTTCCATGATTCCCAAGACCTCTTTCCCCTTCTTTCAGAACCCCCCCGTTTTTTCCGGGGGGGCGGGGTTTGGCCCCCTCCTCTTCGGGGGGAAGGTAAGGGGAGGAGGCGGCCCCCCTTTGCTGGGGGAAAGGATCGCATAATTGTAATCCCCTTTTTGAGAGGGCGGTTTTTCCTTTTTTTCCCGGGGCCACGGGGGGCCACCCCCCCACAAACCCCCACGCCCCCCTTTCTTCTCCGCGCCTTAGGGCGCGAAAAGGGCAAAAAAGGATGGCGATTTTTGGCCCCCAAAAGTAAAAAACAGTCCTTTTTAAAAAAAAACAACTCCAAAGGCCACGGGGTTTCAAAATTTTGCGATTTTGGGGATCCTGTTCGTGACGCCAAGATGTCCCGACCAGGGCCCCCAATTGGGGGGTTTTTCCGGGGGGAAAGGGGTACCCCGGGGCCGGCCCGTAGAAGTCTAGGGGGGTTTTTCACAGGTAGCGGGGGGTGGGCCCCGGGGCCCTTTTGGGGGTCACGGAAGTTGGGGGGGAAAAATTTTCGGGGGGTAGGTAGATATACATTTTTGTGACGCCACCTGTATTTTCGGGAAAAATTTTACCAGCGCTCCCCGAAAAAGCTCTGGGGGGATGGTGAGGCGGGGTGGGGTGTGGGTTTTCCCCTACATTTTGGGCTCTTCCCTCGGGGCCCCATGGTTATGAGGGAAAAGTGAAAAACATGCAATTAAAAAATCATTTTCAAAACCTTTAGGGCCCTTTTCCCTCCCTTTTTCTTGTAAGATTTAAAAGGGAGGTCCCAGGGAGGTTTTATCCAAGGGGGTTTTTTTTTAGTTAGCAGTCCGGGGGCGGGGTTGGGGGGGCCCCCTTTACTTTCAAAAATGATGGGGCCAAAAAAGAAAAAAGCGTATTTTTCCCTCTATAAACTCCAGCTTTTTCAAAGCTGAAAAACCTTTTATTTTTGGTTTTGGGGCCCCTTCCCCGGGGGGAGAGGGTTTTCCCTTTCTTGCGGGCGGGTTAAAAATTTTCCCCTCCCCCTGACCCCATTTTTGTACCACACTCCAAGGGCTCCCCCTGTTCCCCCAAGGGGGCCAGTAACCTCTGGTTTTTTTTACCCCCTATGCGTGAAGCTATAGTAAAGGGGTTCGGTCCCCCGTGACCGGTGACAAGGGGAGGACTTTTCCAACCCCATAGAAAAAAGGGGAAATTCCCCCCACTGTCCTTTTTTGCCTTTGCCCCCGCGTGCAAAAGAAAACCCACTTCCAAAAAATTATATAAGTCAATCTTTTCCCTTACTTCTTTCCAGAGTTGGGGTTGCAGAATCCGTAATCCTCAGGGGGAGCACTGGGGACCCCGCGTCCCTGCCTGCTCCCAAAAAGGGGGACGTCGCCCTTCCTCCCTTTTCGTTTCAGCGTCCTCTTTTGCCCCCCCCCTCCCGCCCCTTTTTCCCAACCCCGGGGGCCCGGCCCCCCTTTCCCCCTGGGGGCCCCCGGGGCCCCCTTCCCCCATCTTGGGGGCCCAAAGGGCCCCCGCGGCCCGCCCCCTCCCCCGCCCTTAAAGGAGCCGGGTTTTTTCCAAATAAATACCCCCAAAATGGGGGGAGGACCCCCCCCTTATATTAAGGGCTTCCCCCAAAAAAGAAGGTGCCCGACAATTTGGGGTTTCCTGCCCCAAGTCTAACTTTGTTTCAGCCATCAGTCCAAAATTCCTGTTACCCCCCTTTTCCCTTTTTCCGGCCCTTGCCTGTCTCCCCCCCTTTGGGTTTCCCCTTTCCGGGGGGGTTTTTTGGTCTCTTTCCCCCAAAAGGGGATCCCCGGCTTTGCCTGCTCACCTGGGAGGATCCCCCTTCCAAAACCGACGCGCTCCCCCCAAGGGGTTCGGATTTTCCTGCGGAGCCCCCGGGTTTTCTTGCCTGCCCCCTGGGGCGATCATTGCCATCCGAGGGGCAGCTCACCGGAAAAAGTTTGGGAAAAATCATCTGCAAGACCCCGGCTTTTCCCCCTTTCCCCGGGAGCGATCAGGGGGCCATCCGACTGCAGCCCCCCGGGGGCCCCCCAAAAGGGGCCGTATTCCTGCCCGTTCTAAGGACCCCCGGGCCCTTTTTCCGTGCCAACCCCCGGGGTCCGGGGACTGCCTGGTCACTTCCCGGGGGACAACCCCCCCGTCCCGACCCCTCCTTGGTTTTCCTTTTTGCGGGAAAACCCCTGCCTGTCCAGATACTGCCTGGTTTTTTCCGTGGAAACCTTTTGGCCTGACAAAAAGACTGCCGGTTTTAAATTACCGTGAAACCCCCCCTTTCCAGGAGGGGCCGGGGTCATTCCCCCGTGACAAACCCCCGGGCCCAAAAAATTTCCCCTTTGGAACGGCTGTAAACCCCTCCCCCCCAAATACTGGGGGGGGTCACTTGCCGTCCCCAACCTCCTGCCCAAAGGGGCTGCCTGGGCCCCACTTTACCAAAAAACCCCCCTTGCCCAAGATTCCCCTTGGTCACCGGGGGGACAAACCTGCCTGTCCAGAAACACCTAAACCCCCCTGCCGTGTTCCCCCTCCCCCCTTTTCCGGGTGCCCCCCGGGGGCGTTACAAGTAAAACTTTTGTAAAAAAAAAGCTTTGGGTTTTTCCACCCACCTGACCTGTCTCGTCAGAAGTTCCACCCCCCACCCCCGTTACGTTTGCGGGGGCCATAAAAACCCCGGGTTTTGGCACCCAAACCCCCTTTTTCACTCCCAAACTGGTCATGAGCTGTCTCGTAAAAAGGTCTCAACAGGAGGCCCCCCCTGGGTCACCCCTTTTTGGGGAACGTTTTTCCCCCGTCTGGACCTCTGAAATTTTTCACCCAACCATCGCGGGGCCCTTTTGATCATAATCCTCTTTCCCGTTGATTCCCTTCCCCTTTTTTTCCTTCCCCCGGCCCCCCCCCCGGGTCACTCCTCCTAGGTTTGGAGGCGCCCGGGGTCAGCGGGGGGTTTCTTAAATTTTGTGCACCCCTAAAATTTTGAACCCTTTTGGCCCCCCGGGGTTTAATTCCCCGGGCCAAAGTTGCCTTCATCATGCCCCTTTTCCCCCGGGGAGGCCCCGGCCTGGCTTAAATCCTCTCTGGGAGGAGTGGCCCCTTCTGGTGTCTGACCTGCCTGCTTTTCTCTGGCCCCTTCCCCGGGAAAGGGATTCGACGAACCTGGCCCGGGAAAATTTTTCCCCGGGTCATCTCGCGGCGTCTCCGCCCCGGGGAAAGGGGCTCACCGTTGGAAAAATCCCCTAGGTTCCGGACTTTAGCCTCGGGGAAATAGGGGGGAAAAATTTAAGCTCAAAAAATTTTGGTCTTCGGGGGGGGCTGCCCCGGGCCCTTTAAAGACGAACTTCCCCGGGGGGACTTTTTCCAAAAACCCCTCTAAAAGGGTTTAATAAATTTGCCAACAAAAAGATTAGGGGTTTCCCAAAAAAGAGCCAAAGGATCCCCCGTAAAAAAGAAATTTTTCCCCTCTTGCACCCGGTGTCAGAGATCTAAACCCTTCCGTTTCTCCTCGGGGGCACACGCCGAGCCTATGCAGGTGGGGCCAGCCCAAAAGGGGCAAAGCCCGTCAGGACTCACGCCGTGCCGAAAAAAATTTTTTCTACGGGGTTTGTAAGGGCATTTTATCCAAACCGCCCCCGGGAAATTTGGGGGAAAACCCCCCTTTTCTGGTTCCCCCCGTAGGGTAAAAACCAAACAAAAATAAACCTTTTTTCACCCCGGGGGCGGGCGGTTTAATTCCCCGATCGGTAAGAACCCCCACTTCAAAAAGGCCCCCCCAAATTGATTCTGGACGGGGTGGGATTCGTGTCACGGGGGCCCAGTAGAGAAGAAAAAAAATTTCCCCCAAAATTGTTAAAAACCCGTTTTCTGTTCCCTTTTGGGGGGGGGGGCCCCCTACCTCGTCCCCTCCGACTTGTCCCCGAAGCCCCAACCCTGAGGGGGAATTTTGCTTCCCGGAAAAGCATCTCGTTTCAGTTTTCCCCCGGCCTTTTTCATGCTTTTTTGCTGGGGTTTCCTTGGTCCAAAAACATGCACCTGTGCTGGGGCTGGCAGAATGGAGGGGGTTCCCCCGCGGGGGGCAGGACTGTCAAAAAACATGTTTTGGGCCTGTTCATCCTCGTCTTGGGTTTTTCTCCAACCCCGGGGAATTTTTACCGGGGCTCCCGTTCCCTTTTGGTCTTTTTCCCCATGTCTTCAAAAAAAGGAAAAACAGAGACATTCCCCCCCCATAGACCATATGATTCCCCCTTGACCTGTTCCCGGGACTAACCCCCCCCGTGGGGTTTTTTAAAACCCCTTTTTCTGCTGCTGAACCAGGTGGGGGTTTTTGAATATATCAGGAAAACTTAGAAAAAAGGGTTCCCGGGGGAAAACTCCCCCCCAAACGGGAGCGGGGTTTCCCCTTTTTCGTTAAAAAGAAAGACGGATCTCCCCCGTCCCTGTTTTGACCCCGACCAAATTTTTGGGAAAAAGGGGGGAAAGAATATGTACCCTCTTTTTTTTCCCCCCCAAACTGTTTGATCGCCTTAGAGGGGCTAAGTCTTCCCAAAAAACTAAACTTCGTGGGCATACAACCGGTTTTTTTTATCCGTGGGGGGAGAGAAGGGAAAAGGGGGTTTTCAACCCCCCGGGACGGCACTACGAGAACTTGGTTTTTGCCCTTTGGTTCCCCTAAAATGCTCCCCCCGTTTTCCCCAAGTTGGAAAAAGACATCTTCCGGGCCCCCCCCAAAAAACCCTGCGTTGTTTGTCCTTGACCCCCTTTGGTTTCTCCCGGGGGGAATTTCAGTCCCCGGGGAGGGATTTCCCCGTGGGGTTTGCTCAGGCTAAGGCAGAACCACTTCTTCGCCAAATAGGAAAATCCCTTTTTTGGGCACCCCTCGCTTCCTTTTTTGGGGGTTTACAAAAATTTTCCAGACGGGCCCAAAACGAATGGCCCCGGGTGAAATTGCTGCCATCGAGAAGGGCCCCCCCCCGGGGGGTTGAAGGCCATTCGGGGGTTCCCTTTTGGTTTTTTAAACTATTACCGCTCTTCATACCGCTTTTCTCTTCCAGGACTGACCCAATCTCAGCGCCCCCCCAAAAAGGAAAAGAAAAACCCCAAAAAGTGGACCCCCAAACCCCAGAGGGGCCCTTTTTCCTTTTTTCCCAAAAACCCCGGTTTTTTTTTCCGCCCAAAAGTGCTGCTCCCCCGGGGGCAACAAAAAATTTTTCCCCGGGGGGGGGACGCTTCCTCTTGGAGCCGGAGGGTTTTTCTTCCCCCAAAAACGCCACCGGGGGGAGGGGAAACCCGGGGGTTTTCTTTTTCCCAAACTCTTCCCCCCCCCCCCGAGCGCAACTACTCCAAAGAGATCGAGAATTATTTGGCCCTTTTAATTGGCTTTGGGGGGGGGGTTTTTTTACCTACTCAAGGGGCCTTCACCGGGGAATCAATACGGGGACCACAAAAAGGGGCCCCAAAACCCCAGCAGGCACAGAGGTTTAAACCCCTCGAAACCCCCCGTGGCCCTTTTTTTTTTGGCCCGCTTAAATTTTTCCTTTTGCTTTTTCCCCCCCAAGCTGACAAAAACGTCAAGGCGGGTTTTTCCCCTTCCGGTTTTCCTGGTGTCGGTTTTTTTCGAAGATGACCTAAAAAATCACTTTTCCCGCCAATTAATGCAGGTGGCTCCCGTGAGTCTAAATCGTCTCCCCCCTTGGGAAGAGTTCGAAAAAAAAAAACCATGGAAAAAGAATCCTCCCCCTTTGGGGGCACCCTTTTAAACTCGCGGCCCCCCGCTTTAAAAAAAAAACCCTCCCCCAAATTCCCGGGGCAAAAAGGTGGCCCCCCCTGCACAAAGGGGTAATAGACTTTTTTCCCGGGCCCCGTTTTTCCTGGGGCCCGCAAAAAAATTTTGGGGAAAACCTTTCCTACCGGCCGTCTTTTTTTTTCCCCCCTTTTTTCCCTTTCCCGCTCCCCCCCGGCACCCCAAAACCCCCGGATTTTTTTACTGATTTCCCGTCAGGGGTGGTTGTACAGTCTTTGGGTTTTGGGCGCTAAACCCCCTTTTTTCCAAAAAATGGCTCCCCCTTAATTTCCCCTGCCAGGTCCCCGTCTGCACCCTTGGCAAAAAAAATTTATCCCCACATTTCCGTTTTTTGGTTTTTCCCCCCCCAAAAATTTTTGTCGGACCCCGGGGGTTTTATTCCCACCTCACGTTTTGGAGAGCCACTTGAAATTTTTCCCAAAACCCTCCCCCTTAAAATTTTTCCCCCGTTTTCCACCCAAAAACCCCAAAAGGAAAATTTAACGAATAAATCAGAATTTGACCATTTTTTCTTCGAACTTCGTTAATGCCCCCATTCTGACTGGGTGGAGCCCCCCCCTTGGGCCCCAAAATTCCCCTACAAAAATTTATGAGAGCGAATTTTCCCCAAAGTTCCGTTTTTTGTAGTTTTCGGTCAGCCCCCTGGGGGCCCCCGTCCCTTTTCCCCTCTTGTGGAAAACCCCAACTGGGGGAAAAACTTTTGGGTTTGGAATTCTCCCCCCCAAAAGGGAAGGGCCCCCCCCCCGCCCCTCATTCTTTATTTCCCAGCGCATGAAAAGAAATCCCCGACAAAAAACGTCTGGATCCTCCTAATTCCCGCCCCGGGGAAAAAAGTCGGCTTTCGCCCCAAAATTTTCAAAATCAAAATTCCGTCCTAAAAATTAGGCCCACGGGTTTTATGGGGCCTTTTTTTAAAATCATCAGCCCCAAAAAATCCGGGGGCCTATAAATTGAAACCCCCGGCCAAAATTTTAGAAAATTTCCCAATTCTTTTCATGTATCCACCCAAACCTGTGGTTTTTTAACTTTTTTTTTTAAAAATTTTGGACACCTCCTGCCCCAGTTTTCCCGTGCGATGAATTTTTGGTAGAGGGGAAATTTGGGGCCCCCAAAAAAGGGTGGGGGAAGAAAGACTTATTTTTTGGGGGATTGGAAGGGGTTTGGCCCCGAGGAGAAAAGGAACCTGGGGGGGGGGGGGAGAACTTTTCCTGCCCCCTTTTCCTAGCAAAAATTTTTTCTGGCCTAAAGGGGGGGGGGGTGGGGGGGGGGGGTTTTTTGTAGGCCCGGGGCCCTTTTCCTGCTGCCAGAGGGGGGCGCCCCTTCCTCCCTTTTCCTAAAACGCCCCTCAGTTTCCCCAAAACCTCCTCTGCGCCTTTTTTACCTCGGGGCCCCCCCCTTGCCCGCGGGGGCCCGCGCGCTTTCCCCCCCCGCTAAGGGGCCTTGGGCGCGGGGGGCCCACCTCCCCCGCTTTTTAAAAAGCCCCGCGGGCTTTTCCCCAAACAGTCCCAGCCAATGCTGGAGGACCCCCCCAAAAATTTAAAGGGGGTTCCCCCAAAAGTAGGGGCCCGGGGCAATGTTTTTTCCGGCAGTTTAACTCTGTTTCAGCCATCAGCTCCTGATTTCCGTTACCTGCCTTTTACCTTCTTGCCTTCTGCCACCCCTCTGTTTTTTCCCCCCAAGGTTGGGGGGGCGTCATCTGCAGGGGACCCCCCGGTTTGCCATTTTTCCCCCGGGGCAAAACATTGCCATCCGACTGCAGCTCCACCCGGGAATGGACAAAAACTGCGGGGACCCCCCGGTCTTGCCTGCCCCCCGGGAAAGGGTCATCTGCCATCCGACTGCAGCCCAACCGGGGAATTGGGCAAAATCTGCAGAGATCCAGGGGTTTCCCCGTTTTACCTGGGACGTTTTATCTTTTTGGGGCTGCCCCCCCCACCTGGGGGCTCCCCCCTAAAAGGGGTATATCCCCGCCCGGTTTTAGAGACTGCCTGGTCACTTGCCGTGACAACCTCCCTGTCCAGGGGCTGCCGGTCACTTTCCCCCTGACAACCGGGGCCGCCCCCGAGACTGCCGGGGAAAATTGGGGTGAAAAACCGGCCGTCCAAATACTCCCTGGTCATTTGGGGCCTAAAAACCCTCCCTGTTTTTGAGACTCCCCGGTCACTTACCGTGAAACCCGGGGCCGCCCCAAACTGGGGGGCCCCCTTTTGCCGTGAAAACCCCGCTGCCCCCGAGACTCCCTTTTTTATTTTGCTGTGCAACCGGGCCGCCCCAAACCCCCGGTCCCCTTTGCCGTGACAACCTGCCTGCCCCCGAGCCCCGGCCTGGGGTCCCTTACCTTTAAACCGCCTGCCCAGGGGGTTTTCCGGGCCCCTTTTTCCGGGGGCAACCTCCCTTTTCCTAAATACCTATATCCCCTCCCCTGATTCCCTCCCCTTTCCCCCGGGGTTTCCCCCCGGGGGGCGCTTAAAAGTAAACCCCCTTGTATAAATAAAGCTTTGGGGGTTCCACCAAAACCGACCTTTCCCCTCAGTAGTCCCCCCACCGGGCCCTTTTCAAGCCCTCTCTAAAACCTTACGCCCTTTTTGGGGAAGGAGACGAAAATCTGGTAACTCCCCCCTTCCCCCCCCCTTTCCGCAAACTTCAAACGTTTTTCTCTGTCCGAAGACAGAAACCCCCCGACTGGCTGCCCCTGGACTGAGCTCATTTTCCCCCCCCCCTTTTGGGGTGTGTCAAAAAGGGGTTGGAATGAATGTTTCATTGAGCATTGAACTGCTACTCTTTTCCCAAAAACCCCAGGGGGCTGGGGGGTGCCTTCACCCCAGGGTACACACATACAGGAAAAAGGGGCACTACTGAAGAAAACCCCTTACTGTATGGGCTTCCCCTTTCCGGGCCCCCATGCAGCCCCCCAGTGTAGCCGGGGCACAAAAGAAGAGCTAAAAGTATGGGTCCTTCCAGGTCCTGACTGCAGCCCATACAGTGTAGCTGGCTCACTAAGAAAGATGCTGAAAATAAGGGCTCCTTCCAGGGGCCCGACTGCAGCCTAAAAATTTAGCCCCCGGCCCCCCAAAAGAAAAGGGGGGGGCTGTAGGCTCCCCTTCCCGGTTCCGACTGGGGGCCCCCACAGTGTAGCTGGCTCACAAATTTTAAGGGGGCTAGACGTATGGGCTCCCTTTTCCGGCCCCACGGGGGCCCTTTTATTTTTGCCGGCTCACTAAAAGAAGATTTCTAGACTTTATGGGGGCCTTCCAGGTCCCCCACGCAAAACCCCTTTTAATTTAAAATGGCTCAATACTAAGAAAACTAGACAAAAATCCTTCCGGTCCTGAAAAGCAGCCCCATACAGTTTTTGCTGGCTCACTACTGAATATGCTAGACTTTTAAAAGGGTTTCCTTCCAGGGGCCCGACTGGCCCCCACAGTGAAAATGGCCCTACTGAAGATCTAGACTGTATGGGCTCCTTCCCCGGGCCTGAAAACAGCCCATACAGTGTAGCCCCCCCACTATGAAGATGCAGACTGATGGGCTCCTTTTCCGGGGCCCGACTGCAAAACCCCAAAGTATAGCCCCGGGGACTATGAAAAAAGCAGACGGAAAGGGGTCCTTTTTCCGGTCCCCACTGCACCCCTACAGTCTAGGCCCCGGTCACCCCCTGAAGATGCTGGGGTGTATGTGCCTTTTTCCCCGGCCTGACTTGGGGCCCCCCTTTTGTATAAACCCGGGGCACTACTGGAAAAAGCTAGATGAAAATGCCCTTCCAGGTCCTGAAAAGCAGGCCCCCACGTTAGCCCCGGTCACACTGAAAAATTTTTGACGTATGGGCTCCCCAGGGGTTTCCGACTGCAGCCCCAAAAATGTACCCCGGTCATACTTTTAAGGAAAATTTTACTGTATGGGGGCCTTCCAGGTCCTGACTGCAAACCCATACAGGTAGCGGCTCCTACTGAAGATGTAGGGGTGTAGGGCCCCCCCCAAAAGGCCTGATGCAGCCCCCCACAGTGTTTTCGGGGTTTTTACTGAAGATTTTTAAAAATGTAAGGGCTCCTTCCAGGTCCTGACGCAGCCCATACAGTTTACTGGCTCAAAAACTAAAAGATGCTAGCTGAAAAGGGTTTTCCTTTTCCGGCCCGACTGGGGCCCATACAGGGTGGGGCCGGTCACTACTGAAAAATGCTGGGGTTTTTAAAAGGGTCCCTTTTCCGGTCCTGATGCGGCCCCATACATTTTACCCGGGGGTCACTACTGAGATGCTAGACTGTATGGGCCCCTTTCCCCGGTTTCCGATTTTCACCCCAAACTTTGCCCCACAGGGGAAATGCTAAATGTTTTTGGGGATTTCCTTTTTCCGGGGCCTGACTGCAGCCCTTTTCATTTTAAAGGGGGGGCCCCTACTGAAAAAAGAAGACTGTATGGGCCCCTTTCCCCGGCCTGACTGCAGCCCATAAAGAAAAAGGGGCCCCCCGAAGATGGCTAGACTGTATGGGCCCCTTTCGGGCCTGACGCCCCCCTTCAGTGTAGCCGGCTCACTACTAAAGGGGTCCCCAAAAATGTATTGGCCTTCCAGGCCCCGACGCCCCCTCAGTCTACCCCGGTCAAACTAAAGATGTTTCCCCCGTGGGGGTTTCCTTCCGGGGCCTGACTGCACCCCCTACAGTGTACCGGGGGCCCAAAAGAAGATCTAACGTTTTTCTCCCCAGGGGCCGGGGTTCGCCAAAAAAAGGGGTAGCCGGCTCCCTACTGAAGATGTTTTGAATGTAGGGCTCCTTCCACCCCCAAACGCAGCCCAAACATTTTAGCCGGCCACTACGAAGATGCAAAACGGGGGGGCCCTTTTTCCGGCCTGACTCAGCCCCATAAAGTGTACCGGGGTCACTACGGAAGATGCGACTGTATGGGCTCCTTTCCGGTCCTGACCCCCGCCCAAACAGGTGCCCCTCACTATTTTAAGGGGCTAGACTGTATGGGCCCCTTTCCAGGCCCTGACTGGGGCCCCAAAAAGTTTTTGGGCCGGGGGTCACAAAATGAAGAAACAAGCCCCGTATGGGTTCCTTCCAGGTCCCGGGCTGCACCCCCTAAAAATGAAAATTTGGCCCCACTACGGAAAATGCAAAACTTTTTGGGGGTCCCCCAGGCCCCCGACTGCAGCCCATACGTCTAGCCGGCTCCTACTGAAGATGCTAGACTGGGGGGTCCCCCCCGGTCCTGACTGCAGCCCATACAGTGTCCCGGTCACTACTGGGGATGCTTGACGAAAAAGGGTCCTTTTTTTTTTTGGGGCTGCAGCCCCATACGGACCCGGGGGTCACTACTGAAGAGCAAAACTGTATGGGCTCCTTTCCGGCCCCCCCCGCAGCCCATAAAAATGAAACCCCGGTCCTACGAAGATCTAGACTTTTTTGGGGTCCTTCCAGGTCCGGGGCTGCGGGGGCCCTACGTCTAGCCGGTAAATACTGAAATCTAACTGTATGGGTTCCTTCCAGGTCCGACGCATCCCCCTTTCCGTGTGGGCGGGCCCCACTAGGGGAAAAGGGAAAACGAAAGGGCCCCCTTCCCCGGGCCCCCGACTCCCCGGGCCTTTTTCAGTAAAATTCCCCGGTCACTACTGAAGATGCTAGACTGTATGGGTTTTCCTTCCCCCCCGACTGCAGCCCAAAAAATGTAGCCGGCTCACTACTGGATGCTAAAACGGGGATGGGGCCCCCTTCCGGTCCTGACTGCACCCCCTACAGAAAAACCACTCACTATTTTAAGATGCTAGCTGTATGGGGCCCTTTCCCCGGTCCTGACGCAGCCCATACAGGGGGTTTTCCCGGTCACTACTGGGGGTGCTAGGGGGGAGGGGCCCCTTAAAAATTTTTTACTGCAGCCCATACAGTGTACCCCTAAAATTTAAAATTCGACTGTATGGGCTCCTTCCAGGTCCTACTGCCCCCCCCTAAAATGTAGCCCCCCTACGAAATGCAAAACTTATGGGCCCTTCCATTTCCGACTGCAGCCCCTACATTTAAACCCTTTTACTACTGAAGATGCTAACTGTATGGGTTCCTCCAGGTCCTGACTGCAGCCCCTACAGAAAAACTGGCTCATTTTCGGGGAAAAACTAGCCCCGTAGGGGGTCCTTCCAGGCCCCGACGCGGGGCCCCTACAGCCCCACCCCGGCCCCAAAAATGAAGGGGCAAAACTGAAAGGGCTCCTTTCCGGTCCTGACGGGGGCCCTTTTCATGTGGGCCCGGTTTTACTACTGAAAATGCTTGACGTAATGGGCCCTTTCCCAAGGCCCCCGCTGCAGCCCATAAAGGTACCCCGGTCACTACTGAAAAAGCTAGACTGTATGGGCCCCTTCCAGGCCCCGACTGCGCCCATACAGGTACCCCGGTCACTACGGGGAAATTTTCAAAACGGGGAAGGGCTCCTTCCGGGCCCCGACTGCACCCCCCTACGGGGCCCAGCCGGCCACTACTGAAGATGCGGGCTGTTGGGTTTTTTCCAGGTCCTGACGGCCGCCCTTTTCAGAAAAACTGGTTTTACTACTAAAGGGGGGGAAAACTGTAGGGCTCCTTCCAGGCCCCCGACTGCACCCCCTTTCAGTCATGGGGGTCACTAAGAAGATGCTAGCCCCGAGGGGCCCCTTCCAGGTCCTGACTGCAGCCCTACGTGTACCCGGGGTAAATTCTGAAGATGCTAGATGTATGGGCCCCCTTTCCCCCGGTCCTACCCCCGCCCATACAGTGTACCCCGGTCCCTACTGAAAAAGCTAACTGTATGGGCCCCTTTTTGGGGCCTTCTGCAGCCCAAACATCTAGCTGGTTCACTACGGGGAAATGCTAGCTGTTTGGGCCCCCTTAAAGGCCTGACGCGGGGCCTACATGTAGGGACTCACAAATGAGATTTTTGCTGTATGTGCTCCTTTCCAGGTCCTGAAGCCCCATACAGTGTACCCCACTCCTACTAAAATTTGGCTGTATGGGCTCCTTCCACCCCCGATTTTCAACCCATACGGGGCTGGTGGCTCCCCTACTGAAAGGTAGACTGTATGTGCTCCCCCCCGGGCCTGACGCGCCCATACAGAAAAACCGACTCCCCTACTGAAAAAACTAGACTGAAAAGGGCCCCTTCCGGGGGCCTGCTGCAACCCAACAGTCTAGCGGGCTAAAACTACTAAAAATTTCTAGACTGAAGGGGGTTTCCTTCCGGTCCTGCCCCGCAGCCTCATACATTTTACCCAGACTCACAAAATGAACTTTTCTGGGGCTGTATGGGCCCCCCGGTCATTTTGACTGAAACCCCTACATTTTGGGGGCCCCCTACTGAAGCCCCAGAATGTATGGGCCCCTCCAGGTCCTGCTGCACCCCCTTTCAGTGTAGCCCGGTCACTACTGAAAAAAGCTAAAACGTAGGGGGGCCCCTTTCCCCGGCCCCGAGGGGAGCCCTACAGTGAAAGGGCCCCCTAAAATACTGAAGATGCAGACTGATGGGCCCCCTTCCAGGTCCGACGCGCCAAAAGTGCCCCCGGCTCACTACTGAATTTTCCTTAAGATGGGCCCCTTTCCCCGGTCTTGACGCAGCCCATCGAAAAACCGGCCCCACTACGGGGAAATGTTTTAAAATTTAGGGGTCCTTCCGGGGCCTTCTGCACCCCCTACAGTGTCCCGGGCCCCACTACTGAAAAGCTAGAATGTATGGCTCCACCCCGGTCCTGACCTGCACCCCCTACAGGGGTTGCCGGCTAAAAAATGAAGATGCTATACTGTATGGGCCCTTTTTCCGGTCCTGACTGCAGCCCATAAAAGTGTTCCCCGGTTCACATTTGGGAAATCCCCAGACTTTGGGCCCCCTTCCAGATCCTACTGCAGCCCAAACAGTTTTACCGGCCCCCCACTGAAAAGACTAGAATGTATGGGCCCCCTTCCGGCCCCCGACTGAAAACCCCCAAAAGTGTACCCCGGCCCCCCCATTTTAAGATGTTTAAATGTATAAACCCCTTTCCCCGGTCCGGGGCGGGAAACCTTTTTCGTTTCCGGGCACCCGAAGATGCTAAATGTAGGGGGTCCCCCCAGGCCTGACGCACCCATACAGGGGGACCCCGGTCACTACGAAGATTTTAGACGTAGGGCCCCCTTCCCGGTTTTCCGACTGCCCCCAAACAGTGTACCCGGGCTAAAATTTTTAAAATGCTAATGTATGTGCCCTTCCGGGCCTAAAAGGGGAAACCCATACAGTCTAGCCGGCTCACTACTGAAGATGCTAGACAAAAAGGCTCCCCCCCGGTTTTCCGACTGAAGCCCAAAGGGGGAGCTTTTTTACTACTGAAGATGCTAGAATGTATTTTGCTCCTTCAAGGGTAAAAATTTTTTAAAAAAACCAGCAGAATTTTTGGTTCCTTCCGGTGCCTGGCTGCAGCCCATACAGTCAAAACCCCGGTCACCTGAAAGGGGTAGTTTTAGGGGCCCCCTTTCCCCCGGGCCTGACGCAGCCCAAAACAGTGTAGCGGGGTCACTACAAAATTTCCAGACGTAGGGGCTCCCCCCGGTCCTGCTGCGGGGCCCTCCCGTGTACCGGCTCACAAAATGAAGACCCTTTTACTGTAGGGGGCCCCTTTCCCCCGGCCCTGACTGCAGCCCATACAGTGTACCCGGGGTTTACTACGAAAATTTTTTTGAATGTATGGGCTCCTTCCGTTCCTGACTGCAGCCCATAAAAGAAAAACGGGTTTTATTTTGAAGATGCTAGAATGTATGGGCCCCTTCCGGCCCAAAAGGGAGCCCATACAGGTACCGGCTCCCCTTAATGAAAATCCCCAAACTGTATGGGCTCCCCAAAAGGGGCCTGACGCAGCCCATACAGTGTACTGGCTCACTACTAAATGAAAACAGGGGCCTTTAAAGGCCTAAATGCGGGCCCTTTTCAGTGTAGTGGCTCACTACTAAAAGATGCAAGGGGGGATGGGTCCTTCCAGGCCCCGACGCACCCAAAAGCATTTTACCCCCGGTAAAATACTGAAAAACCTTGACTTTTGGGCCCCCCTTCCGGGGCCCCAAATGCACCCATACAGTGTAGGGCTCACTACAAAGGGGTGCTAAAAATGTATGGGCCCCCTTCCGGTTTTCCGACGCGGGGCCCTACATGGCGGGGTCACTACTGAAGAGCTAGAAGGGATGGGCCCCCTTCCGGGGCCGGGGCTGCGGGGCCCTTTTCAGGTACCCCCTTTTACTACTAAAAGATGCAAAAAAGTATGACTCCTTCCGGGGTTTTTTACTGAAAACCCATACAGTGAAAACCGGGTCACTACTGAAAATGCAAACTGAAAAGGGGCCTTTCCCCGGCCCCCGATTTCAGCCCTACAGTTTAGGGGGCTCATTTTCCCAAAGAGCTAGCCCCGGGAAAGGGGTTTCCTTCCCCCGGGTCCTTGACTGCAGCCCTTTTCAGTCGGGGCCGGGGGTCACTACTGAAGATGAAGACGTAGGGGCCCTTCCGGGGCCTGACTCAGCCCATACAGTGAAAACCCCCTCACTTTTAAAATTCTAGAATTTATGGGTTTTCCTTCCGGGGCCTGCCCCGCAGCCCTTCAGTTTTTGCCGGCCATAATAAGATGAAGAAGTAGGGGGGCCCCCTTCCGGGCCGACTGCAGCCCAAAACATTTAAACCGGGGCTCATTTTGGGGAAATTTTCTAGTTTTAAAGGGGCCCCCAAAAGGCCCCGATTTTCACCCCCTACAGTTTTACCCCGGTCACTACGGGGAAGATGCTAGAATGTATGGGCCCTTTCCGGGCCGACTGCACCCCTACAGGGGGGCCCCGGCCCCACTACTGAAGATGTAGACTGAAAAGGGGTTTCCTTTTCCAACCTGACTGCAGCCCAAAAAATGTTCCGGGTTTACTACAAAATTTCAAAAAAAGTAGGGGCTCCTTCCGGGCCCCGACTGCAGCCCCCCCCGGGGCCCCCTCACTACTGAAAAAAGGGGGCTGTATGAGCTCCTTCCCCCCCCCACTGCACCCCTACGTCTTCCGGGGGTCACTACTTAAGATGCTAGACTGTATTTCTCCTTCCGGGCCCCCGACTGCACCCCCTACAGAAAAACCGGCTCACTACTGAAAGATGCAAAATGTATGGGCCCTTCCACCCCGACTGCGCCCTTTTCATTTTAGCTGGCCCCCAAAAAAGGGGGGGAAAATTTTTTTGGGGGCCCCTTTTCCGGCCCCGACTGAAAACCCATACAGTTTCCCCCGGTCACTACGAAGATGCAAATTTTTTGGGGGCCCCTTTTTCCCCCCCGACTGCACCCAAAACAGTGTACCCGGTCACAAAATAAAGGGGTGCTGACAAAAAGGGCTCCTTTCCGGTCCTAAAATGCAGCCCATACAGTGTAGCCTTTTTAAAAATACTGAAAATGCTAAAATTTTATTTTCCCTTCAAGGAAAAAAATTTTTAAAGCCAGCAGAATATATGCGTTCCTCCCCGGCCCTTTACGCAGCCCATACAGTGTAGCTGGTCACTACGAAGATGCTAGAATGTATGTGCCCCTTTTTAAGGTTTTAAATTTTTTAAACCCCGCAAATTTTAGGGGTTTTCCTTCCGGCCCCCGGCGAAACCCTTTCAGTTACCGGGGTCACTACTGAAGATGTAGACTGTTTTGGGCCCCCTTCCCCCCCCGACTGCAGCCCATACAGTTTAGCGGCTCAAAATGAAGATGCTAGACTGGGGGGGGCCCCTTTTTCCCCGGTCCTGACTTGCAGCCCATATGTCTCGCCCACGGCACCAAAAATTTGGGCCCCCGGGCAATGGGGTACTCAAAACCGGGGGCCCGGGGGAGAAGTCTAGGGGGTTTTGCACAGGTAGCGGTGGCTGGGGGCTTTTTGGGGTGGCGGTCGGGGGGGGAAAGGGGGGGGGAATATTTACGGGGGTTTGGGAGAAAAACCCTTTTGTGACGCCCCTTTTTAAAGCTCTGGTAATTTTTCCGCGCTGCTGTAAGCCGAGGGGATGGTGAGGCACTGAGTCGGGTCCCCTACAGGTGGCCTTCCCTAGGTCGGGTTTGATGGGATTTCGGCATGAAATTTAAAAAAATCAGTCTCACCCGTCAGCTTTTTTCCTCCTTAAAATTGTAAGATGGAAGGCAGGTCCCAGGGAGGGCCCCATGGGAATGTTTTTTTGAGTAAAGTGGGCAAGTTGGGGCCCTTTCTTTCACAAAGATGACCCCAAACCCGCATAAAACGTAGTTCCGTCTATAAACTCCAGCATTTCAAAGCTGAAGCCCGGTCATTTTTTGGGGTTTGGGCCTTCCTATGGGGAAGGGTTCCATTCTTGTGATCAGGTAAGGGTTTTACTCCCCCTGACCCCAGTTAATTCCCCACTCCAGGGCTGCTTTCTGTTACCAAGGCCAGAAACCCCCTGGTTTTTTACCACATGCGTGAAGCTATAGTGATGCTTGGGCCCCCAGTGAGGGACAAAGTGCAGGACTTCCCCAAACCTAACATCAAATTCCCCACTGTGCCTTTCGCCTTTTTCCGCGTTTTTTGCATAAGATTCCCATTCCAAAAGGGTTAATAGCCATTCTTTCCTTACTTTTTTTTCCAGGCTGTTGCCAGAATCTCAGTTCCTTAGGCAGGAGCACTCTCTGAACTTCACTGTCCTTGGGGGCAGGAACTGAAGTATCTGTAACTCATCTTCCCTCCTCCTGACAAACTCCACTGTCTGCTCTGCCGAAGCGGAAAAATGATGATGGGTGCCTGCCGACGGCTCATATATCCTGTGGGTGGTTAAGTTTGTTTGGAAGAATGTTCATTGAGCATGAACTGCTATCTTCCCACCTCCCCAGGGGGCGGTGTGCCTTCACACCAGGGCTACACATTTTCCCCCGGAAAAGACAGCACCCCCCGGGGTGTGAAAAAAAAGAACAATTTTGATTATGCATTAAACATTAACATTAAAACCCTCCCCCCCGGGGGTAAGGATTTCTTTAACTTGCAAAACAAAACATTAAATATAGAAAAAACAAAAATTTAAATAGACATGTTCATTTAAAAAACGGGGAAAATTCTTGTGAAGGACCCGCACCAAACCTTCAACGTGGGGGCCGGGGGGGCTGCAGGGGGAAATGAATGCAGACCCACTCAGTGCCACACCCCCGGGTTTTATTATCAGAGGTGTTGTGGTGGTTTTATGTAAAACCCTATTGTGCCCGAAGGCAATATCTCAGGAAAGTTCGGGCTGGCACGTCCTCAGCCCCGAGCCATTAAAGACAAAGACACATATAAAAAAATTTTTCATTACAAAAAGTGCAAAAACTCTTTACCTCCTTACCCACCGGGCATTTTTTTTTGGGGGAATATATTTAAAAAAATTTTATACTCTTTTCAGTGTAAACCATTTCACTTAAAAAAATTTTACTCTTTTTGTTGCGGTTTCCCTGTCTGGTCCTACCTTCTTCACATTTTTTGTTAACTTCGGTTACACTTTTTCCCCGGGGGTGGGGAAAATGCGATGGCCAGCCCATACTAACAAGTCGGCCCGCTAAAAAGGTCGGGTCGCCAAGTTCTTGTAGAACCCTAGGGGCGCAAGGGTGCTTCGCTTTATGAACGTGTTTGCGTTATGTAATGGCCACTTGCTCTCGCGAGGGGGGAAATATCGCTGTGCGCGTTGGTGTAAACCGTGATTGAGAGTGGTCGGGGTCGCAGGTTGCGATGCAGTAGGATGGGGAGTGAAAAAAAACAGGTTGTGTTTCCCCTTTGAAAGGGAGCCTGAGGGGGCGATGCGGGGCACGGCCGGTCCTTTGAGCTGGAACGGGGACGCGCGGTAGTGGTACGTTACCTGCGTGGGGGGGGGGGCCGGGGCGTTGTATTTTGGGCATACTCCCTTCACCCCCCGTGTCGTGTATGGGGACAAGTCTCCTTTAAAATTAGGTCCCCCCCGGGAGGTTTCGGTGGGGGATTTTCGGCGTCTGCTGAAAAAGGGGCCCGGGGGGAGGGCCCGGTTTTCGAGAAGCCCCAGCCTTTCGGGGCGGGAATCTGTCACAACCCCCCCGCCGTGGTTCCCCAGGGTCCTTTTTCTCGGGGGACACTTTCCTTGTCCCCGATAGCTTGCAGCTGCCCCTGTCGGTTGCGCTGGCCCCCCCTCTTCTTTTCCGCGGGGTTGCGTTTCTTTTTGCGACGCTGCCCCACGTTCCCATGGGCGGTGTAGGGGCGCGATCCAGGCGCGCCTCTCTCCCAGTCCCCCGTTTGGAAGGGACAGGACCCCTCCGGTGTCCCATCGGGGATCGATCATCTGCTGCGGCCTCCTGGCCGGGGGGGGGGCTTCCCCGGAAGGGCGGTACCCCTCACCTCCTTCGCCCCCCGCTTCCCCGGTGGGTCGGGGGGTATTTTTTGGGGGTTGGGGGGGGCCCTCGGTTGCCCTTACCTTTGGGGGCAGCAAAATTTTTGGGGAAGTTCCAGACGTGAGGGTCTCAAGGGGGAGATCACCGGTCCCAACCCCCGGCACAGGGTCCCCGGCGTCTCTCGATTTTCAACCCAGGTTGGTGCGGCCATTTTTTTCAGTCGTGCTTTTTCTTTAATTTCCAGCAATGCTTGCTCAGGGGGGGGGACCACGGATGGTTCCGGGGGCGGGGCAGTTGGGGGGGGGGAAGGGGCCTGCCTTCCCCGCTTCCCTGCCGGGGGGCACCGCTGCTTCCTGATTTCCAGAAGACTCCTTTCCCTTTCAGAACAGTCCCGTCTTTCGTGGAGGCGGGGGGTTTCGTCTCCTCCCCCTTGCAGGGGGAATGAAGAGGAGGGGACCTCCTTTGTGTAGGGCAGGATCGATATTTTTAAAAGCACTTGAGAGGGGGGGGCTTTTTCGCGCCACAGGGGGCACACGCCCCGAATCCCGCCCCCTTTTTCTCCACGCCGAGGGCCGAATATGGGGCAAAAATGGGGTTTTTTGGGGGCCCAAAATGCAAACAGCCTTTTTCACAAAAAAAACTCCATAGGCACAAGGGCTCGCAATTTTGCGAGTTTTGATCCTGTTGTGAGCCAAAAGTCTAAAGCAAAACAAAATTTTGGGTTACCAGGGGGAAAGGGGTACCAAAGGCCCGTAGAAGTCTATGGGGTTTGTACAGGTTGCGGTGGCCGGTCTGTGGCCGGCGGCAGGCGATGTTGGGGGAATTTTACAGGGGATAGGGAAAATATACAGTTCGGACCCACCTGTAGTCTTGGGGAAATTTTACCGCGTGCTGTAAGTCTGAGGGGATGGGGAGGCGCTAGATGTGGGGGCCCCAAAGGGGGGTCTTTTCCCCAGGTCGATGGTTTTGATGGGATTTTGCAGGAGCAATTTTAAAAACTCAGTCAAACCGTCAGCGTCTTTCCTACCTTTTATTGAAGAGGAAGGCAGGCCCGGGAGGCTGATCCCCAAGGGGAAAAAATTGTTTTTTGTTAGCATGGACAAGTTAGGGGCCCCTTTTCTTTCACAAGATGAGTCCAACCAATAAAGCGTGTTCCTCTATAAATCCAGCTTTTTCAAAGCTGTATCCCGGCAGTTTTGTGTTGGAGCCTTCCATGAGAGACTGAGTTCCTATTTTGCTGATCAGGCTCAAGGTTCTCACTCCCCCTGACCCCGTTACTACCCCACTCCAAGGGCGCTTTCTGACCTAAGGCCGTAACCTTGGTTTTTCTACCCCCAGCGGAAGTAAGTGTGCTTCGGTCCCCTGACCGGTTTACAAGTTCAGGACTTCTCCAACCATAGCACTCAGAACCTACCCTGTGCCTTTCCCTTGTCCGCGGGTTGTTGCATAAGATTTCCCCTTCCAAAGGGGGTTTTTTAAGTCAATCTCTTCCTTACTTTTTTCCAGGTTGTTGCCAAAATATAATCCTTGGCAGGAGCAAGTAGCGCCCGCGTCCGCCTGCTGCCAAAAGGGACGTCGCTCTCCCACTGCGCTACGCCTCATGCGCCCAGCCCCTCTGCGCCTCGCCTCCTCGGGGGCCCCCTT